>CATIWJ010272726.1:0-25880 GCA_949640765.1 Croton laevigatus | reverse complement strand
AAGGGTACCTGTCAAAGGGCAGGAAGGCAGGTGCGATTCCGATAGCCACTTATTTTAGTATGTTGACCATTAAATAACGTTATCACGCCTTCGCTTAGAGTAGGGCTGTAGGCTGTAACAACATTTCCTCTTTTTTTTTTTCCATGTTCGGAAATTTCAACGATTCATTATCCCTCATCAAGTTATAGTATAGGAAGGTTTTGATGCATCAACTGAATCATCTTTGGCCTGTTCCCGATTTAAGGTCTTCTGGTCGAGATATCATAGTGGGGAGGGGACAGTAAAGGCAGGAAGATAGCTATCAAGTTTAGTTTTTTTTTTTTGAATGGGCTATCAAGTTTAGTTTAATATTTAATAAAATGGTAAACTTATTATGCTTGTATGAGAACAATTTTATTTCAATTAATTTACAATTTTCAAGTCTAAAAAAAAAAGTTTTAAAACCATATTAAAACTGTTTTGGAATCATGTTAAAACCATCTTAGAACCATTATAAATCGTTTGGAAATGTTGTTTGGAAAATCGTGAAGAACCAGAACAGTGAACCGCCAGTTCCAGAACCGCCAAGGCACCATTAGCTGACGATTCGGTAGGTGATGCACCACATTTTTTGCTGGTGAATGGCTTTAATACCATTATTGTCAAGACCCAACCCGGAAGTCGTGACTAGCGTATAACTAGACTGGAGTCAGACTGCACAAGCCTGCAAAATGATCCACCTAACTAGCCTTAGTCAATTACTTAAAGCCCAAATTCACTGCCTAAAATAATTAACTCAAGTTGATTAAGTAGTTAGATTGTCTAATTTATATATGATATCAAATTCTAATCAATATTTGATATGGAATCTTACACCTACCTTCAAGCTTGGCTCCTACAATTTTCCATTTCCAACCAATCACAAATTTAGATTGAAAAAAAAATTAATAAAAACAAATGTCTATTTTTTAACTTATTATTATTCATAGCTAGTCTAAAATTATAATTTTGAATTATTACACTCAAATTTTATGATTTTATATGATTTAATTATTTAAACTATTATGATTTATTAAATTATTAAAAAAATACCAATCATACTAAAAAAAATATAATTTGTTTAATGATATAAACAAGCATAACAAAAATTTTAATAGTTAAATTTACGGTAAAAGAGTCATAAATAAAATTTCAAGATGATAATAAAAAAGTAATTTGCTATTGATTATGGAGAAAAATAAAATGATTCAATGTAATTTACTTAAAGAAAATCAATGTGAAACTAAATAATTTTAAACTTTTTATCTATATAACTTTATTTCACTTAAATATACCATTTGACATCCTTTAGGAAGGAACTTTATGATTTAATTATTTAAACTATTATGATTTATTAAATTATTAAAAAAATACCAATCATAATAAAAAAATATAATTTGTTTAATGATATAAACAAGCATAACAAAAATTTTAATAGTTAAAATTACGGTAAAAGAGTCATAAATAAAATTTTAAATATACCATTTGACATCTTTTAGGAAGGAACTTTATGATTAATTTCTCTAGCTTAGGCGATGCTCGAAGTAAGCTCATAATCCCAGGTGCATCAAAATTAAAAGAATCAAGCTTTAAAGCATAAACAGTTAAGCATTTGATCCTTGACGATGGAAGAGGCAGGCATTCCACTGCTGAATCTCATAAATTGTTGACTTCCAACAATGATAAAACCTAAACATGTAAAAGGCAAAATATGCAAAAAAACAACTTGAAACTTAAATTGGATTAAAAAGATCCAATATCAATTGTCAAAAATGCAAAAGAATTTTAGTGAAAATAAAATTATATCAGTATATATGAATTACGCGTTTTCTAATTTTGTGAAAACAGAAGAGGTTGAAGCAGAACTTACCGATTTTCTCAATAACTTCGAGAAATTAAATCTAATTGGGATGAACTACATGAACTGTAATAATCGATGAAGAGACAAGCGATCCATCAGTGAAGGATCAGAGGAACAGTCTTATCAAGAAAGTGCTGGTAATGCCGCCAAACGACGAAGCTCCATCTGGAAATGACGTTGGCGGGGGAAGATGGACGAAGCCCCATCTTTGGCGGGGGAAGATGAAAAGGAAGATAGATCCTCGCCGGAGAGAGCTCCACTGGAATCATTGGATATTTTTTATGGTTAAAATGAATTGATCCCAAGGATTTGGGGAAAATTTTGAGTAAAGGGTATGGTAGTAATTATATTATTTTGTATTTAATTATATTAATTATTAAATAAATAATATTATTAGAAATACTAAAATAACCCTACTGAGATGTCTCAGACTGAGACATCTATATTTATTGACAAGAGAAAAGCCCACGTCTTTCGACAATCTTCATAGTTATCTCAATTGGATTAATGCTTATTCGAACTCAGTACATTAGAACTCAACGGGTAAAAGTCTTACCACTTTTACCTGCTTCCAACTACAGTTTAATGTCATCTATTATGATAGACCAAAAAATAAGATGGTATTCCTAATTATTTTCGACATAAATTGCATTGCCAATCAATAATAATTGAACTAAGTTAAAAACATATGTATAGATTAATTGGGTAAGAAGTTTTGGTAATCAATAAATGAGAAAAAAAAATAAAGTTAAAGTTGAAACTTGTCACACAGTCAAAACTTTCTAAACAAATTTACCTCTCTTTCTACAACACAACAATTTCTGTCCTCACATTTCCTTTAATCTCTCATTAACACCATGACCATTTCAATCCTCTAAAACAGAAATTAGTAAAAAAAATTGCACTCTTAACAAAAGGAAATAAAAAAAATAAAACAAATTTCTCTCTCTCCCTCTCTCCCTCAATCTCTTCGAATTTCTCTCACCACCATCTCTCTTCACCTTCACTTCTTTCCTAAAAAATAAATCTTCTTTTTTACAGTTTCAAACTCACATTACAACAATGGAACCTCATAGCATTTCTGAAATCACCCAACCTCTTGACAAACAATACTCTGAAAAACAGATTACAACCAACCTAGACCAAGAAAATCCTAATCCAAATAATCTTCAAACACCTAACCAAGAATCCGAGACCCCGAAACAAGATCAAGAACCAAGAAAAGAAACTGATAGTAATCAAGAAACCGTTGAAGAGTCAACAGATAATCAGGAAAATTACAATAAGCTTCAATATTTCTTTCAAGATATTGACCAATTTCTTTCTAATTTATCAACTGGTAATATACCCAGAAAGGAAATTGAGGTCAAAGTCGCGGCAACGAAAGAAGAAGAGAAAGAAGACAACAATGATGAAAAAGAAGGAGGAGATCAAAGCAATGAAAAGCTGGTTTCAATAGATATTCCTGTATGCGTAGAGAGGTTTCTGGATCTTTTGGCAGAAAAAGTTGTAGAATATGAAAGACATGGGAAATGGGGTCAAGAATTAGATGATGATTTGTCATTTCTTGAAGCTGTAAATCGAGTTTCGAAGCTCAAAACATCACTGGTTGAATTTATCAAAGATCCAAATAATCGGACATTGGTTAATCATATCAGCGAACTTCACCAGCGAGCAATGTCTTATTTGGAGGATGAATTTAGAGTTCTGCTAGAAGGTTACAGAAGCAACAATGAGGCAATGGAACAGCAGCAGCTTCATCAGGAACAGAACGAAAGCGATAGATGCACAATGGCAGCAGATCCTGATAATAATCATAATAATGAAACAAATGATAATAATGAACGTATAGAACAGGATGATAATTTTTTAGGATATGCTGATGATGTTATTGCAAATTTGAACAGGATTGCTAATGAGATGATTACAGGAGGGTATGAATCAGAATGTTGCCAAGTTTATACAATTACAAGAAGGCATGCATTTGATGAGTGCTTGGACAGGATGGGATTTGAAAAGATTAGCATTGATGAAGTTCAGAAGATGCATTGGGAAGCTTTAGAAAGAGTTATTCCTGCTTGGATCAAGACTTTTAAAGACTGTGCTAATATTTATTTCGCTAAAGAACGCGATCTTGCTAGAGCTGTTTTCTCCGAATGTCCTTCGATTTCTTCTTCCCTTTTCAGCAATCTTGTTCGCGGTGTCATGATTCAACTTCTTAATTTCACTGAAGGTATTGCAATGACTAAAAGATCCACAGAAAAGCTCTTTAAGTTTCTTGACATGTATGAAACTTTACGCGATAGTATTACAGCCATGGAAGGTCTTCTCCCTGAAGAATGCGAAATGGAGCTCAAAACCGAATTATCTATGGCTAAATGTAGAATTGGAGAGACTGCAATAAGTATTTTTTGTGATTTGGAAAATTCTATTAAGTCTGACACGGGGAAAACTCCGGTGCCAGGCGGAGCTGTTCATCCTTTGACTCGCTACACAATGAACTACTTGAAATACGCATGTGAGTACATGGCAACACTTGAGCAAGTGTTTAAGTTGCATTCGAAAATCGAAAGAGATGATGCAGCAAATAGGCCTCATTTTAATGGGGAGGCCAGTCAAGGGTATAACCCAAATAACCATGCTGAATATTTATCTCCATTTTCACTTCAGTTAATGTCAGTTATGGATTTGCTAGATGCAAATTTAGAAGCCAAGTCAAAGTTGTACAAAGAAACTGGACTAAGCTGCATTTTCATGATGAACAATGGACGCTACATATTACAGAAGATCAAAGGGTCAGCAGAGATTCATCAAGTAGTGGGTGATGCGTGGTGCCGCAAGAAGTCATCAGATCTAAGGAATTATCATAAGAGTTATCAGAGAGACACGTGGAGTAAGCTATTGGGTTGCTTAGGGCAAGAAGGATTGCAGGTTAATGGGAAAGTAGTGAAGCCAGTGCTAAAAGAGAGGTTTAAGAACTTTAATTTGATGTTTGATGAAATCCATAGGACCCAAAGCATGTGGGTTGTGAGTGATGAGCAACTTCAATCTGAACTTAGGGTTTCTATATCGGCAGTGGTTATTCCAGCTTATCGCTCCTTCTTGGGGAGGTTTTCGCAGTATTTAGACCCCGGAAGGCAGTCGGAGAAGTACATAAAATACCAGGCTGAGGACATAGAGAATTGTCTTGATGAGCTTTTTGATGGAAAAAGAAGACCATAATAAGAATAATAACTCATGCATGAAGAAAGAAAGAGAGAGAAAAATACTTATAGTGTTTCTTTTTTGTTTGGTAAGGGATTGAAAATGATAATGCAAATTACTAGTATGTGCTTTTAGTCATTTTCAATTTGGTGTAGATTAAAGCAATTTTAAAAATGGATTGATGAGTTCTTGCTTTTTTTTTTCCGTTTAATTTTGTCTATTGAGGTGGCTATAGCATTTGGAAATTCATGGATATGTAATTTGTTTGTTTTTGTAATTTGTTTTGTCAACAACATGATTATAATTATAACGTTTGCAATATTTTGATCAATTTTTTTTTTCCCATTTTGATAAATTATTTGCACAGGCATAAATTCATTACGGTAATGTTATTGGGTGCTTAGTGCTCCTCTCCATTTTTTTTTTTTAAATCATGTGTTGTTAAATTATATCTACGGAGTTTCAAGATAAATTTTAGTGGGATTCAGTTTGCAGAATTGGACTCTATATTATCAATTTGACGAAAAAAGTTAGAACTGTTAAATTAATAGTTCTAACTGTTTTCCATGAAATTCATACTACAGAATCAAATTCTATAAACAGTAACCTATTATAATTGATCTCGGTCTGTGTAAATATAATTCATCACTTGATTTAGAAAAAAAAAAATCGAATAGCATTCCATTCGAATGATAGAGCCTAGCTCATTTATTAAACGGTAATTACTGGTATCTCCGTGGCATCTTTTGGCAGCTATTAAAAAGGCCATTTTTAAACAGTTGAAATGCGAAATACAGTGAAGGTAGAGAACATGTAATGTAAGTAAATATAGGCATACGCTGAATAAGGCTAATGATGTAAAAATATAATGGATAGCACAATAGATAATTTGAAGAACAGGTGCAAAGAAGCCACTTGAAAATTGGAGAAAGGTAATACAATCGTGGGTTTCATTTAGGGTAATTAGAATTTGAAGGTTGTAGGGTTTGGTAAGGTGGCAGGCGGCATTCAAAGGATAAAGAGAATTTTCCATTGGGAAATTTACAAAAAACTTCATAACTTTTACATAAAATACATTTTCCTCTCTATGTTTTTTTTTCAGACTAAAACCTCCCTCAATTTTAATTCCGTTAACATTTTTCTCCTTTTGTCTATTTTTTCTGTTAAAATAAAGGTTAAAGGACCAAAATGTAATTTTTACGAGCTATTTTGAAAAAACTCAAAAAATGAGGGACTGTTTTGAAATTTTTCTATCTTCTTCCTCCCCTAGCCATCGGTCCCTTGTTGCCTCCCTTGTTCCTTGGTTCGCCTCCTCCGCCGTTCAACCTGTCACCACCGATCGGAGCTGCCACCTTTAACCACCATCAATTCCCTCTCCGTCCGACGCTTACTCGGTCTTGAGCAACCCACCAATCGGAATTTAGATAACAAAACTAAATATAAGTAGAAGGAAAAAAAAGAGAACAGTTCCACATACAAATCCGTCAGCCTGAATTTTTCGGCAAAGTCTGGCGCCGATTCTGGCCAAGTCGATTTCCTAATGATAGGCAAAACTGATTGAGCTCACGTTTTCTGGTCACTTTCATATCTGTAACCAACGGAATACGTCCCGCAATAAAAAAAAAAGGTGAACATCATTCCATCTATACCATTTTGACCGGCTTCCGGTGACCTTCATGATTTCCAGCAAGTTTCTTTCGGTTAGCCCAAAATCACGATGTAAAATACAAACTGAATGTCGCTTGCAACCAAACAGGAAGTCGATTGAAACTGTAAGTCGAAAATTACTAAATTGATAAATGAAAAGTTAACAATCGAGGGAAACTGAAACTAGAAGGAAATGCGATGGATATTTCGTTGATCACAAAAATACAATGGAGACAGCGCTGGGTTCCGTCGAGAATCTCTTCGACTTGAAAATGTCCACTGAGTTTCTGTCATTATTGAGTTTTGGAATCGTTTTTCTGACCGGTTGGGAAGGAGGAGGTCGGCGGTGAAAAATTGAAGGAGAGGTTTCCGCCATTTTGCTGAGATGATTCCTGGTCGGAGCACAAGTAGCTTTGGCGGTAATGATGAAGTTGCAAGCTCAAGTTGTGAAAATTTTTACATCGTTCTTCGTTCAATTTTTTTTAATTTTAATTAAAATATCTCCTCATCCAGTAGTAATTTCACGAGAAATTCGTTTTAGCTTTTGCCAAAAGTTTGATGATCGGTGGTGACAGCTTGAACGGCGGCGGCGGCGGCGGCGGAGGAGGACCAAGGAACAAGGGAGGCAATAAGGGACTGATGGCTAGGGGAGGAAGAAGATAGAAAATTTCAAAACAGTCCCTTATTTTTTGAGTTTTTCAAAATAGCTCATAAAAATTACATTTTGGTCCTTCAACCTTTATTTTAACAGAAAAAATAGACAAAAAGAGGAAAATGTTAACGGAGGGAGGTTTTCGTCTGGAAAAAAAATATAGGGAGGAAAATGTATTTTATGTAAAAGCTAAGGAGTCTTTTGTAAATTTCCCTTTTCCATTTCTAAATTCAAAGACGGAAGCAAGGTTTGGGTGTAAATGGCTTGAAACTGTTGAACATCCAGCCAAGTTTGTCAACAAGACTTAACCACTATGTTGAAATTCTTGTGCTAGTTGACTAATGGTTACCAACTCCAACTACCACCACTTAAATGTCAAGTAAGTCACCATTGTTGACAAATGGTGAAGCTTGTTCACCCATAGTTTTGGCCCTATAAATAGAGGGCATTTCTCTAGCATTTATGTGCAGCAAGAGGAAGAAGAGAAAACATAACAAAGAGAGTTGTGTGTGAGAGAGAGAGAGAGATTGACAGAGTTTTAGAAAAGGGTTCCTAAAACTAGGGTGTAGAAAATAGTGAAGAAAATATTATTAGGGTGTTTTTGGAAAACACTTTGAGTGCCACTATTTTGTATAAATCTTTTTGTATGCCTACTATTTTGATAATGGAAGAATTATTCGGAGTTTGTCCCGTGGCTGTAGCCCTAAATAGTTAAGAGTGAACCACGTAAATCTTGGGTGTCGTTATTTATTATGTCGTTACATGATTTAATCTCGTAATCTTCTTGAGGGGACCTAACAAGTGGTACCAGAGCCAGGTTGAGCTCATCAAAATTTTTTTCAGAAATTTTTCTGGAAAAATTCATACTATCCGAAAATCGTGATTTTATGTTTTGCTCGGAAGTGAAATTTGATCACACCATTGGGTCGGGCTCGTCGACAGGAGGAAACTGCAATTTTATAAAGGCCGAACAGACGCTGAATGACACCGCATGCACCAACACACGCCGGCGCGTCGCCACCTTTCCTGTTCACGTGCCACACGTGCCAACTGGAGGTTGAAGACGACTAGTTAGCAGCCACATCACAGACACATCAGCATCCAGCAGAGCCACGTCACTGCCATAACGGCAACAGTGCCACATCAGCAGTCCACGTCGGTTTGCCACATCATCATTCCACGTAATCTGCCACGTCAACCCCACAGCCACGTTAGACCATCTACCACGTCGTCACTGGTTATCAGCTTTCTAAAGTGACATATGGTGCGCTCTCCTTCTGCCACGTCACTAATATATGAGCCTACTAGTTTGAACCGATCAGGTTCGGTTCAGTGTATTTTGAGGTTCGGTTTAGCCCTTTCCAGGCCAGTTTTTAAAGAGGTGAGACCGGTTCCTACTATTTTTTAGCGTTCTGAATCCAATTGTGAGCTCAGTTTTGCTTAATTTTGCTTCCACAGTTCGGTACAAGAAAATTTGGTGAACTTTATCATGGAGTCTTCAAGCACGGATATGATGATCTGGCTTATGCCCACAAATTACAATATGTGAAAGCCAAGAAAGGAAGACTATGATCTGAAGATTGTCAATGGAGACACGAATCAAGATGATGGAATTATTAAATGCTACCATTATGGCAAGAAGGGTCATAAAATCAGATATTATTGGAAGTTACTGAGAGAGATAGCATAAGACGGCCAAAAGTCTTAGAAGGATGATGGTGATACCATGGTCACCATATCATCATCTGATGTTGCATAATCCGATATGGAGGCCTTCTATGGTGATTCGAAGGAAGGAGATACGTGGAGATGAGCTCCACATGAATGTTTATTCCCTCCGGTATGGTGATTCTGAGGAAAAAGATACGTGAAGATGGAATATTACCTCCACATGAATGGTTATTCCCTTTGGTGGTTCAGAGAACGGTGATTTCCTTTCACTGTGGTGACAGGTCAAAGAGAGAAAAATGAATATTTATCTGGTGCCTTGTATCGAAAGTCTTCCTGATATAGTAGAGGTCAGGCAGCGTGTCCCGTTGGTTGAAAACGGCGGTGCAAAATAATTTGAATTGCTCTTTTCGTGGTGATTGAAAAGAAGGAGATATACAGAGCTGAGATAGTCTCCATGATGTTTTCCCTTATTCAAGATTAACGAATAAGAATGAGTTACCTTTCTCTAAGGTGTTCAGAGAAAGAGAAAAGGTATTGAGTAAGGGGAGCTTAGACCTCGATGGTGTAAAACAAGAGGAGCTACAGAATTTTCAAGAAAGTTGATACGTGTAGAAAAGTAGTTGGCATGGCCGATGTCCCACCTGATGGAGCATGGGGAAGCCAAAGAGCTTTCACAAGAAGTTGTTCCTTTTCTAAGAGAGAAAAGAAGAAGATGGAAGCAGTACTTTACTTTTCGGCAGTAGGAAGTTTGATGTAATGACATAAACAAGCATCATCGGAATGAGAGAATTACGGAAAAGGCTGGAGGGGGAGATTGTTGAATATCCAGCCAAGTTTGTCAACAAGACTTAACCACCATGTTGAAATTCTTGTGCTAGTTGACTAATGGTTACCAACTCCAACTACCACCACCTAAATGTCAACTAAGTCACCATTGTTGACAAATGGTGGAACTTGTTCACCCATAGTTTTGGCCCTATAAATAGAGGGCATTTCTCTAGCATTTATGTGCAGCAAGAGGAAGGAGAGAAAACATAACAAAGAGAGCTGTGTGAGAGAGAGAGAGAGAGAGAGATTGAGAGAGTATTAAGAAAGGGTTCCTAAAACTAGGGTGTAGAAAATATTGTTGGAGTGTTTTTGAAAAACATTTTGAGTGCCACTATTTTGTATCAATCTCTTTATATGCCTACTATTTTGACAATGGAAGAATTATTCAGAGTTTGTCCCGTGGATATAGCCCTAAATAGTTAAGGATGAACCACGTAAATCTTGGGTGTCGTTATTTATTATGTCGTTACATGATTTAATCTCATAATCTTCTTGAGAGGACCTAACAGAAACATTACAAGGATTTAAAACTATGGAGGCACTTTTTATGTTTAGAGGCGTTTTTAACCGTCTTTATAAATGCTTGAAGCAGTTGAAGGAACTACCTAGATAGCCCTCGTCGTAACATTGTAGTGGTGGTTTTTACAAGTGTCGAGAAAAGTACGATTAGAGACGGTGGTAAATGCTAATACAAATTCATCAGTTGAAAATACAAAATTTGTATCATTATCATGTATAGCACTTATTTTTCCTCTAAAATTAACAGAAATTTAACTGTAACTTTCACTTTTCGAGGCGTTTGGTTCCATATCTACCAACATTTAAGGACGCCTTTGTGAATCATTTTAACAACATATAGAGGTGTTCGGGATCGATGTTAAAGAAATCTCCCACCAAAATTTATCAATTTTAAATTATAACAACCATTGTTTCAGTTCAGGCAATTATATATGCTGTTATGATCTTATTGTCAACATTATAGTTACATTAACTAGTTATAATTATAAAGACGCTTCAACTAATCAACACCATAATTCTATTCTCACATCTTACATTAAGAATTAATCATTACATTTATCTATAACATACAAAATTTAACAGAAAGGCCACAATACTCGATGGTGAGAATACTTGACACTGAAATGCAAATGGAATGGGTATTTTGATTGTTTATGTTAATGTCACTGAATGGATATTTTGATTAAAAGGGGTAAATTAGACATATAATCCTTTCATCCTTCTTTTCTTTTTCATCTTCCTCTTCTGTTGTTCTTGCTTTGTATGATCGACCTTCAATTGAGTTTGTAGAGAGCTCTGCTTCCTTCACCAAACATTCCACTAGTTGCACCATGAATCTATGCCGCTCTTGTTTACGCAACTGAAGCTCCAATCACCGAAATCGTAAGTTTCGTCTATAAATCGCTAATATTTTGTTTGTCATGTCTTCTCTGGAATAAAAATAGGGATGTTGTTGAGTTATTCTTGTATTGATTATCATTTATCCTTTGTTTCTTTGGTTTTGAGTTGTATTGGCAATGCAAAATTTTTAAACATTATATGCTCACTTTGAATTACCTATGATATGTTTGTGAAAATGCTTATATAAGAAGACCTCTGTGACTAACTCTCCAAATTCTCCTCACCTTATGAGGTAATATTGGTCTTGATTTGAAATTCTATTTTGTTCCCCCTGTCTAAAATTGCTAATTTATGGAAGCATAATTATATAATCACTTCTGGATGGAATAGTTGCACTCAGTGTCTAATCAAGTTTGTAATTTTCAATCTTTTTACATCATTTTATCAATGGGAGAAGGAATATGCCTTCAAAGTTCATTCTTTTTTTTTTTTTGGAGCTAATGTATTTATCGGCAATGGGTTTTGATGATTTACAAATCCTTGATAGATCTCTCATTTAAGTTAACCTGAATTTTGTCGCATTACTGTAATACTTGTATAATCATGAGACAATTGAAAATTGCAAACTTTGGGTCACAACTACTATTGGGTATAAGAATCTAAATTGGTTGGATTGGAATATGCTGACCTATTACAGCATTCATAAAACTGTAAATCTCCTTAAACTAACTTTTAAAACTTGATTGAGCTTTATTGAGCAGTAAAAGAATAAATGACATGGATTGCGACAAAAATCTATTGTGTAATGTTCATTATAAGTACTAAATATCATGTATAATCTGAATATAGACATATGCAGATCTTTTTCTTTTTCCTCTTCCTCTTCTCTTTTCTATTGTTGTTTGTTCTTGCTTTATATAATCAACCTTCAATTGGGTTTGCAAAGAGCTCTGCTTTCTTCACCAGAAACCACTTCATCATTCTATTTTTTGTTGTTTTTAGTTTTGGTATCTCCTTTTAGGGGTCAAATTGAATTGTTTGTTAAGTGATTCAAATGTATTTAGAATTCCAATGAGAAGTAGTGCCTAAGGTATAGTTGTATTTTTGTGGATTTCTAATTTTCTTTACAAGAAAGCCATAAATGTTTGTTTAGCAAGAATTGTGTTTTTTTAGTGACAATATTGTATTTTTGCAAAACCAGATTAGTAGCTCTTACTAAAGTTCGTCTCAGAAGTTGCAAGTGATGAACTTTAATCAGCATCTACTTTTCATTTTTATCTTTTTTTCTATTTAACAAGGATGATAATTTGCTGGTAGGACTTTGTTATAACTGACTTTAGGCGTGTTCAAAGTTGGTTCAGTTAATCATTAAACCGACTCAAAATCGAATTCTAAATATAAAAATTGAAAACCGAATTTGAAGAAGGAAAACCGAATACAAACTGAACCAAAGGTTTGGTTTGAAACCGAAATTAAAATGTCCTTTCCATTAACATAATTTAAAACTAGAACGAAAGATAAGATTGCAAAATGTCATTTCACTAAACATAGTGTAAAACACAGATGAAGGAAATAAAATGCACAACTAATTGTGCGAAAAAAGAAGAGAAAAATTGAGCAACCTATTCTAGATGCCAGAATGCTTTGAAGTAATCCATAAAATCAGAACAATCAATAAAATCTTCCAGGAAAGCCTCAAACAAATCAATAGTTCTAGGGCCTTTGTGTTGGTTTTATTTAGAGAGAGCTTGAAGAAACACACATAAAATCAGAAAGTGAACATGAAACAGGGTAGAATAAAGGAGGAAGGGTTTAACAAGAAACATCACATTTTCTTTCTTTTCTTCTTCATTTTTACTAAACATATACATAATTCTCTTTCTCTCGTACATACAGCAGCATATTTAAAGACATAAAGAGAAAATCTAGAAGACATTCACGTGTACACCAACATGGAAAGCTCTAGAACATAACTAGTCAACATACACGTGCAAATATAATATATTAAAAAATATCATCACAACCAACACACCCTTTGATAAGATTTTTGGAAAACTCCGTTGAAACCATTTTCTTTAAAGATATCAGCTCCTCCATCAACAGCACAACAGCTCCTTCATTTTTCTTCAAATATATCAGCTCCTCCTCCATAAACCGAAACATTGCTACGTAAACATTCCTTTTTTTTAAAAATTTCATTGAAATATATCAGTAACTTCTTTAAAATTTAGCATAAAATTGAAACATGGCTCTTGCAAATATTTTAAACCAAAGTATAGTAGTTTCAGGCCCTTTAACCATAAGTTTAGCAATTTTAGGACTTGCTTTGGTCCATCAAACATAGTTTCAGCAATTTTTGGACTTGCATGGTCCTTGACATGAAATTTCAGCAGTTTAGAGACTTGCCAAGGTCTCTTACATCACATTTCAGCAGTTTATGGACATGCCAAAGTCTTTTCATCATGTTTCAGCATTTTATGAACATGCTCAGGTCCCTTACATGAAATTAGTTTTGAGCAGTTTAACGACATGTCAATCCCTTCCATTAGAATGTTTATGAGCAGTTTAACGATATGCCAGTCCGATCCTTCAATTTTGAGCAATTTAACGACATGCCGGTCCATCGTCAATTTTTTTTCTCTTTTGGTTCAAGAACATGTCGGTAAACATCAAGTAAGAGCAGAACAACCATTTTAAATTTGATTTGAGGAGCTTAAACATGAGACATAAAAATATAAACCAAAAATTTTTTAAAAAAACTGAAAAATAAGAGGTGAGGAACAAACAATAACATAAACATTTAAAAGAAAACACAGTTGCTGTATTTTGGTTTTGAACATAAAAACATAGAACCATAGAAACATAAACCATTATTAGTTTGAAAACATAAGACTATTATATTCATGTTGGATGTTTAAAGAAAAAAAAACATAAAAAGCAGACATTGAGAAACATAGCTGAACCATAATTAAAACTTACATAAATGGCGTTCAAAGAGAACCCACATACCCGTAAGACCATAAATACTCTGATATCACTGTTAGTTTTATTTAAAAAGAGCTTGAAGGAACACATAAAATCAAAAAGTGAACATGAAACAGGGCAGAACAGAGGAGGAAGCATTTAACGAGGAATAGCACATTTTCTTTCTTTTCTTCTTCATTTTTCCTAAAAATATATATATATAACTCTCTTTCTCTCGTACATATAGCAGCATATTTAAAGACATAAAGAAAAAATCTAGAAGATATTCACGTATACACCAACATGGAAAGCTCTAGAACACAACAAGTCAAAATACACGTGTAAATATAATATATTTAAAAAATACCATCACAACGAACAATTTGCAAATATCATCTATAGCCTCTCCAAGCCATTTCCATATATGTTGCAAATATGTCTTAGTATATGATTAAGTCAAAATAAACATTTCATAGTTGCTATTTTTTAGGAAGTAATATTTAGTTGTTGCATTTGTTTAGGAGTTGTTATGATGTAGTGGATTAGTGGTTGAAGTCATGTGAACATGGTTTTATCTCTATATATTTAGTAATAAAAACCATAATATTTGAACTGCTCCAAATACAACCACAGTTATTCTATCTTTGACAGCTATATCTCTTTATATTTTTTCTTTTATTGCTCATTAAAAAAACTACAAATTGGTATTAGAGTTTTATTTCTTGCGGGACTTGTGTGAAAGTATAGAGAGTGATACATTATTGGTTTTAGCCATCATTTTGCTCCTCCAGTGTTTGATGGCCAAAATTATCAAGCATGGGCTATTAGAATGATAGTTTATCTTGTGCTATGGATCTTTGGGAAGCTGTAGAAGAAGATTATGATGTTCCATCATTGCCGACAAATCCAACGGTGGTGCAGATGAAGAATCATAAGGAGAGAAAGACAAGGAAGTCAAAAGCCATAGCTTGTCTTTTCTCTGCCTTTTCAAGCATGATATTTACTAGGATCATGAACCCAGAGTCAGCCAAAGTGATCTAGGATTATCTCAAGAAGGAATATAAGGGTAATGAACGAACTAAAAACATGCAAATTCTCAATCTGATTAGATAATTTGAGATGATGAAGATGAAGGAGTCTGAAATGATCAAGGATTATTCAGACAAGTTGTTGGGCATTGTCAACAAAGTGAGATTGCTAGGTAAGGACTTTTCTGATGAAAGAATAGTTCAAAAAATTCTTGTCACTCTTCCTGAGAAGTACGAGTCAAAAATCTCTTCACTAGAGGAGTCTAAGGATCTGTCAAGTATATCCTTGGTAGAATTAGTTAATGCTTTATAGGTTCAAGAGCAGCGAAGGTTGATGCAGAAAGGCAAATCAGTGGAAGGAGCTTTCAAAGCTGAGTTTGAAAGTTCAAGAGGCAGCAGAGACAATAAATCCAATGAGAAGAAGAGCTACAAAAGTGATGCAAATTCACATTGCCCTCATTGTAAGAAGACAAACCATATTCCAGAAAAGTGTTGGTGGAGGCCAGACATCAAGTGCAAAAAATGTGGCGATATGGGTCACATAGAAAAAGTTTGCAAATCACAACAGTCTGAAGCAGCAAAAGTGCATGCAGAACAGGAGAAAGAACAACTATTTGTGGCGACATGTTTTTCAACTAAAAACATCTCATCTATTTGTGGCGACATGTTTTTCAACTAAAAACATCTCATCTGATTCTTGGTTGATAGACAGCGGCTGCACCAACCATATGTATGATTGAGCTCTCTTTATAGAGACTGATGAAACTTTTATCTCCAAAGTAAGGATTGAAAATGGTCAGCTTATTCTAGTCAAAGGGAAAGGCACAGTGACAATGGAGAGTTTGTCAGGTTTAAAACATATTTCTGATGTCTTATTTGTACCTGATATTGATCAAAACTTGCTTAGTATTGGACAGCTAGTTGAAAAAGGCTTCAAAGTTATTTTTGAAGATGGGTGGTGCTTTATCAAGGATGCAAAGGGTAGAGAGGTGTTTAAAGTGAAGATAAGTACTAAAAGTTTTGCCTTAAATTTGATGATGGAGTCACTAGAAAAGCATGATAATGTAGATGATGTTCCTGTTTATGGATCAAAACCATTTTTTTTAACATATACGATATAAAAGCAATGTTGATGTCTTTGAGCTAGTAGAATTTAAAAAGGCCAAGAAGGATGATAAGTGGTTTGAAGCCATGAAAGAGGAGCTTCGAATGATTGAGAAGAAAGATCAATAAACAGTAGTGGATAGACCTCAAAACAGAAAGCAAATACAAAAAATTCAACAACCAGAAAAAGAAGACAACAAGCAAAAGCAGGTACAACAGTTTTCACAAGAACAGAAAGTGCAAAAGAGGATTCAAAGGAATTCAAATGGAGATTTGAAGAAAAGCGATTGCGTCGATTGTCCGATGAAAAACGATGTCGAAGGCGATTGTCCCTTGGAAAATGATGCAGATTTAATGGTCGTTGCTATTCAAGGAAAAGAGAGTGAGAATTTTCTTACTAAGACAAAAAGAGGATTGGAAAAGTACAAGAAGAGAAGCAAAAAGATGGTACAGTCTAGTTGATCTATTACAGATAACAAGACAAGGAGGAGTTTGTTGCAAATATGTCTTAGTATCTGATTAAGTCAAAATAAACGTTTCATAGTTGCAGTTTTTTAGGAAGTAATATTTAGTTGTTTTCTATGTTTAAGAGTTGTTATGATGTAGTGGGTTAGTGGTTAAAGTCATGTGAACGCAGTTTTATCTCTATATATTTAGTAATGAAAACCATAATATTTGAACTGCTCCAAATACAACCACAGTTGTTCTATCTTTGATAGATATACCTCTTTATATTTTTTCTTTTACTGCTCTTTAAAAAAAACTACAATATTTGAGCATGCATCTCTATTTCTCAGCATTTTTTTACTAAATTTTTATGCCATATCAATACAAAGCACTGCAAAACATCCTTGTGAAGAACAAAGTGAAATGCATAAAATTAAAATACGGACAAAAATGATCACATCAAAAAATAAAAAGAGCTTTTTATAACATAAATCATCCCCCAAAGTCTTTTAGCAACAATATGGTATCCTTACACTCATCGAAATTAACCACTCAAAGTCCTATTGAATCAACTTGGAAATACAAACTAGCCCCCCTATATCTGATTTAGCATGCTCACATGAACTCTTCACTATCAGTAGAACCACAAAATGTTTAGATCTCGACAAGAACAACAAAAAATGGAAAAAAAAAACACAGCTCACTGCAAACGAGCTTGGTCACCGTAAAGAAAAAGAGAACAAAAATCAATTACTCAAATTGAGGTCATAAATAATATAAATTAAAAAAAATTCAAAATAGAAAATTAACCGGACGGCATTTTCACGAAACCATCGTCGATTGGAAACCCAAGCTCCACACTAGATATCGAAATTAAATGAAGATGTCGAGGCCGTGACTGGACAAGCCCATGATGGCGGCGGCAGCGAAGAAGCTTTGATGGGGAGGTTCAGATCAAGCTTTGTTCATCTTCTTCTCCTCTCACTGAAAATACGAAGAAGAAAATCTCCAGCCCGATGGAGAAAGAGAGAAGAAGATGAAGGATAGAAGAAGTGAGTTTCTACCGGACCAAAGTTGGAAGAGACGACTTAGTTTCCCTTCCGTTCGTCATTGTTTAGTAAGAGATCGAAAGAAATCTAAGAGAGAGAGAGAGAGAGAGGCGGCTGAGAGAATAGTTAGGGTCAGGGATTTTAGGGGTTGGGTTTGGAATATATATATATATGGTTTGATTCTCAAACTACCAGAACTGATCACCGAACCTAAAATTTCGGTTTTTACTTCTTCAACACTGATAACTGAACCAAAAAATCGGTTAACCAATTTTTTAATTTGGTTCGGAAACTGAATTTCGGTTAATTTTGAACACTCATAACTGACCTTATGTACTGACTTAAAATCAAAAGCTTTTCTTTAGTTATTAAACTCTTTGAATTTTTATAAAGTTTTGGAGAGGAGCAGAGAACTCGAAACTAGAAAAACTAGCAGAAGATACTGTCATATTTACATATGGGTTTTAGTGTATCTATAGGGTAATAGCAGAACATTAGTAATTCAAAGCATTTCTTTAGTAAAGATTCTGTATCATCATATAATTCAAAGCATGGCATTTTCAAATTCCCATCATTAGTAAATTCTACAGCGAGCAAGCATTTCTTTTCACATATAACGACACAGGATTCGAAGGATTCGAAAGATGATTATGACTACTATTGACTGTTTTCCCAAGAAGAAATTAAGATAGCAAGTTTTGAAACTAAGATTTGGAATCAAAGAAGCTCAGAAATAAGATAAAAGATAAAATCAAATCAATCACAGAAAAAGAATCAAGATCAAAATTTAGTATTCAAACCAGAAGTAATTGATTGCATCATATATTTCCTTCGATTGTATTAAATTTTCAAATCCAGAATTATGAGTTTTAATAAAAGCAAATTTGCAATATGAGAAAACAGCAAACAAGAATTAAGAGAGAAAAGAGAAGATATTCTTATTCATCTTTCTCTTTCTACAATCTGTCAATGTTATACTGAATTATAATTTGCAGAAGTTGCAAGAAAAACTGTTACAACAAACTCAAAACAAATGTGTCGAGTGTGTTTAATGTCCATTGTCCGTTTGTCACTTAATTAGATGTAATTCTGGAGTATAGCTCCTTACTGGAAGCCAAAGAGAAGTAAGAAAAAAATGCACAAAAGTAAACTAAAAATCCATCGGAACTTATGTAATAATGGATCAGAAGTATGAGTATCATCTAAAATATTTAAGCAATGTATGAATAATAGTAGTCCATAATCTAAAAACCATTGTTTTATTAAATTAAAAGTTAAAATTTAGAAATTATAAAATGCAGAATACTAAATTGCATATCAAAATACCTATTACTACTTGTGGTTTATCAACAAACAACCACCATAAAAAGTTATACTGAACATTTAAAATCACGGGGTAGGATGTGTTTCTTCCTTAATTGCTTATTCTCCTTTTTCAACTTCTAATAGTAGCTGACCCTCATCAGTTTCAGGCTTAAAAACCAGCATGTCTTTCACTCGTGCAAGTTTCTTCTTGAATAGTTTATTGAATGCCAATTCTTTCCCTTTTCTCTTATTAGATAATTTCTCCATATATTGACCAGGAGACCATATATATATACATTCGAGTCACTGTCCGAACTGTTGTGCTTTTCTTCATTGACAATGATACATTTTCCTTTTTTCAAAACACTAGATAGGAGTGGTGGTAGTTTTATCGAAGCCAAGACTATTTCCGGTCTTAGAACCATTGACAATAATACATTTTCCTTTCTTTATTGACATTGTTTTTGGTAAAAATATGTATTTTCCTACCAATTTTATTTGACTAATATGTTTATAAGTAAATACATGCATTTTTCAATATATTTTGAAAAATACATGTATTTTCTCAATATATATACATAGCAAACAAAAATAAAAACGAAGTAAGTGGACCACATTTACATGATTAACAAAGAAAGTGAACGATTTACCAGATTAACAAAGAAACTAATGAAGAATGAAACATAAAATTATCATTGGAAATATATTATAATAGTCTTTAACTTTTGTTGGAAAATTTAAGAGAAAACTTGAAAAAGATTGAGAAGATTTTGAGAGTGTGTGTGTGTGGTTTCTTGAGTCAGTCGCTGGAGATCTATACTTGAACTGCTACAAGCTGATTTATTAAATTTACTAGCACATCAATAACCTCGACGGTAAATAATGGTTGGAACGCAAGTTTCAAAGGTGTTTTTGAATGTAATTTGCAAAGACTAGTTGACAGGAGTGAGTTTTGCTATAATGAATTAAAATTGATTGTTAATGTTGTTATTATATTTGTAGGACAATATTGGATTTCTTTTAAGTTTTTGGTTATAATAGTGTTATTTATCTAATTTTTAATCGTTGTTGACAAAATCTTAAGGGATTCCAACTAAAATTCAAACTCGTATGGAATTGAGTATGCAACTACATATATTACTAAATTGAAAATAGAATTTGAAAATTATTACACAAAGAACCACTTTGAAGGGAACATATTACCGAACCCAAAATCAATGAACCACTTTGAAGGGAATGCAATACCGAATCGAGCTGAATCCAAAATTATAGAACCGATAAACAAATAATTTTAAATAATCTCAATTCAAATCGAAACTAATAAGGAACCAAGTGTACAATTGTGAAAATTACCTAATTCAAAACACAATTTTCTAAGTATTGTACAATGAACATCTTTGTTGGGAACACAGTACAAACCAATTCTGAAATTGAAGAACTGGTAAGGAAACGATCTTAAGATTTCTGAACCGAAATCAAATCTCATAGAGAATCGAGTGGACAAGTATGTAAATTACCAAATTGAAAATTCAATTTGACAATTATTATATAAAAACCGCTTTGAATGGAACATAGAACCAAACGAAACCCGAAATCGAAATTGAAGAACTGGTAAGGAACCGATTTTAAGAGATTCCAATCAAAACCTAAATTCTTAAAGAACCATGTAAACAAGTATGTAAATTACATTGATCACAATTTTAAAATTAGTACACAAAGACCCACTTTGAAAAAATATAAAATCGAGCCAAACCCAAAATTAAAGTACTAATAAATAATCAATTTTAAGGGATCCAAGGAAATAAATGAATAATTAAATTAAAATATAATCATTTATTTTATGGCTAAAGCAATTTGTGTAGTTGAGAGAAAGTCTCGCAACAATTGTTTTTGTTTTTGTTTTTTTTTCGACTCGGCACGGTATTTTTCTTATTTTAAGTGATATGATAATCAAATTGTTATGTAATGAATATATATTTTTGCAATAAATACGCTTTTGCAGTTTTACCAACTAATTTCCTTGAAAAAAACTGTTATGTTTCTTTTCAATCTCCAGTTGTGAAGAACTCAAAACCTTCTCCATCTGTATCTTTCCTTTTTTTTCCATGTACCTTTTGTCTGTATCTTTCCTTTTTCTTTCTAACTCTGCTCTCCCTTCCTTTTGGTTCTCCAACTATGCTCTTCTCTCTCAATCAAAATCCTGAGATTCCTGTTTTGAAAATCTCTGTGAGTCATATCAAATTAGATTATCAGAAGCCTACCATCAATCTACTGTGCTCTTCCTTTCACAATACACTCTTCATTAAATGAAAATGCAGAGTTTTGGAACTTCTCTTTTCAATCCAAAACGGTGCGTTTGCACCACAGAACCTTTCTTCCAAAAACTGTCCATTTAAAAAATTATCTACATAATTGAAATTCTTAAATTCAGTTGTGTTCTTTAAAAACAAAAGTGAAACACTTTTATAATCCCAAATTAGAATCTTCTATTTCAGGTTGTGAAAGCAGAAATCCCTCAAAATCTAGTCCTCTAAAATCGTTAAGAATTAATCATTAGTTTGCAATTAGTTTCTTCTCGAATCAAGTCTGCTCTATTTTTGTTCTCCGTCGTGAATCACCATTGTTTTTGTCACAGTACAAATTTATAATTTTTACAGACTGTATAAATAACAAAAAAGACCAAGATGAAATTTGTAAATATTTTTAGGTTAAGTTTAAATTTTGCATATTAATAGTAGTTCGTAAATTTTACCGACATCATGTAATGAATAGTATAAACTATTATAATCAAATATTAAACCAATAAACCTCTAGTAAATCCATAATAGACCATTAAATAATAATAAACTATTGTAGACCAAAGTAAACCAACATAAATGAAATTCAAATTAAGTATAATTCAAGTGAAATGAAATGCAAATTCACAATTGGATTACAAAATACTCAAGAGACAAACTTGAATGAGAATTTGTGGAAAATTTTAGCAAATGACAAAAGTATAATGTGAATGGGTTGAAAAATGTGAAAATAAACAAAGTGAATGAAAATTCATGGAGTCTTATTGATGAAATATTAGACATAATTGTTAATGAATAATTATAAAAGATAAGAAATGAGGAAGAAAACAAATTTATTGAGGCTATAAAATGAAGTTAAGGGTTGCCATTTTTTGAACTCAAAACTTAGCAAAAATTAAGCAAAAAATATATTTTTATTACCAACTTTTCATACATCCATTATTTTCAAAAACTAACACCATAAAACCCCTCCTAGGATTTTGATGATCAATTTAGACGTAAGAATCGCCTTAAACGGTAATCGGAGAAGGGAGTTTCAATTTAAGATAGCCATTAAAACGATAGAGTACCAATCAACTTTGATCTTGATTTTCACCAATTTTCCATCGTTTTCCTTCAAAAGTTGATAAAGAGTGATCAGAGCTTTCCTATGGTATCTTATTTGCCCTTTTCTGTCTCCGGAATCATGAAAATCGACTAGAGAAAGTACGATGGCAAGCTTAAATTTTTGCAAAAATACTAAGGTAGAAGACAATCAAAATGACGCCGTTTTGACCAATTTCATTTTGACCCATAAGTGTCTACCGTATTACAATTTAGCCCCTCCGCCTGTATCTCTTTAGGTATCGATCCCTAAAACTTATTTTAGCTTTTCAATTTCATCTAATCAGTTTATTAAATAATAAATTAAGTTTGTTTTTAAAATTAAATAATTTTGAGGTATTAATAAATTAATTAAAGGCTAAAATTAAATTTAATATAGTTAAAATAAACATTAGAAACTGAGTTTTGAGAAAAATATTATAAAATAAATATTTTATGGATTAATTCGTGAAAAATCTTAATTGATATTAAGATTGAATATTATAATGACTTAACAAAATTATAAGGACAACAAGATTAAGTCTAAAATACTTATTAAATGAGTTTAATTTAATTATTTGATAATATTTATTGGACATTTATTTGGACAATTTCCTAAGGACAATTAACAAAAGATTTAATTTAATATTTATCCAAATTCAAATAATAAACAAACAAAGGTGAAATTGAATACTAATATATGGACAATACCCTATGAGTTTGGATATGGACAATGATAGGATAAAGGACAGTCTGAGAAATTAAGGAATAGAAATCGTAACGATGGAAACCGGGATTTGATACTTCAACTTTGAAAAACTCTATTTTATCTTTCTGCATAATTTAATATTTTTGCATTAATTGATTAAATGAAGTTATTTATTTAAGGTGCAATTTATGATTTGCTATGCTATTTTGGATTTTATGATTTTACCTTTAAGTTAAATATTATTTATAATTAAAGTAATTTAATTTAGATTTTTACTAAACCACTTATGTGGTTTGGCAAATATAGTATTTGAGAAATTATATATAAATATGGAAACTGAGTCTAAATTAATTATGATTTATTAAGTTATTTTTTTTAAAGTAATATATTATTTACAAAACTAATATTTTAAAAGTATCTAAGTTTATTTTAGGAAAATCAAGTACGTAGAATAACTTAGACAAAAATTTTACAAAATAATTTATAAATGGAGAAATAAAATTTTTGTGATTTAGAAAAGGAAAAATTTAATATTATATATTGATAAAAGTATATTTGATATTTGATTTAAGTATAATTTTAAGGGTTTGTGGAAGAAATTTATTTTGACGGAAAATATCATAAATTTAAGTTAAATATATTTTTGATAAAAATAAAGTATACTTATGAATATATTTTGGTCAAAAGGATAGTGATTTACAATAAAAATATTTTTAATGAATTAATGCTTGAATTTTGAAATTTAGCAAAAAAAAGTTTCAAAGTTATATTACGAAAAAAAATATTTAATAATAATAAAGTAAAATTTTGAGAAGAATATATTTTTGATAAAAAAATATATATAGTAAATATGAAATAAATAAATTTTTGATAAAGGAAAAATACAGAATATGTTATATAAAGATTTTGTTGATGAAAAATAAAATATATTTGTGATAAAAAGTAGTTTTGATAAAAATACGTAAATTTGAGATATAAACATTTTTGAAGAAAATCTAGTATATTTACGATGAATATATTTTTATGAAAAATACAGCATATTTGTGACAAACACACTTTTGATGAAAAATACAATATATTTTCTATATATATTTTTGGTGGAAAATACAATGAATTTATGATGAAAATAATTTTTGATGGAAAATGCTTGATTTTGATATGGATATTGCGATGGTGGTTATTTTTTAAAAATACAGTATATTTCAGAATTCAGTAAATATGAAAATACAGTAAATTCAGTATTCTGTAAATTTTATAACCAATTAAATTCTTCACATACCTAGTAAATATTTTATGCTCTACTTAGGATAAGTTGAACTAATGTGATAAGGGCATGATGCATCATATACTGAGTAGTACTGCGAAATTTTCGAACAGATTGAGTTGTCATACGGATTGAATTATCATACGGATCAAATTTTCATACAGATTTAAATTATAGCAGCTACGGCCGTGAGAATTACTTTGATTGAATTTTGAATACGGCCGTCTAAAGATATAGAATTCGGAATTTGCATGTGAAAAACTGTGCCATACAGAAATATATACAGTAGCTTTATTCTTATGTTCACCTAAATACCTAGTAAAGCTAAACAAACAGCAAATGTGGGATGAAAGTGATTTACTCAGTTTATTTAAATATCTTATTTAAAGTGAATTATTCGGTTATTAATTATTTTGATATGTTTTTTATGGAAGTGATTTATTTTACCTATTAAACAATTTATTCGGAAATATTTATTGAGTATTTCTAATGTATTCTAAATACTATTGTGTTTTAAATTATTATTACTTTTCAATAGTTAAAGTATCCACTAATTGTAATCTGTAACACCCCATCCTGACTTACGAAAAGCCGCAACGGAATGTCAAGCGCTAATAAATATAATGACTAATTTAACTAATTTAAACTAAATATTTATTGATGTATCATTTTTATACTTAAAATATTTGTGGGCCAACTACTTAATTTACATAATATTTATAGTCATTATCATTTTTTTATACGTGCCAAACTAACCGCAAAGTAAATTAAATATTACACAGTAGCAAAATTCTTAAATTTCACCTTTTACAAGACTTTTGATGATGAACGGCAGATCATCCAATACTCGCTAGTCCACTCTTAAACCTGCGAGTTACAGCACATAACTTGCTGAGCATTTTTGCCCAGTGGGTACTTTATTTATTTGACACAAATCTAAAATAAGTAAAAGAAATTCAAACCATTTATTCACAACTAATATTATTGGCTACTAAAATATATTACCTGCTGTCTAGTTATTCTCTTATTTACTGTCTAATTTTCTTTTCTTTTTGTATTTATCGAACTTCTGATTACCATTCATTAATATTTATTCATTTATACTAATTTTCGCTTTACAAAGTATTTCGGTAGACAAATAAAGATAAGACAAATTGGACCTCGGTCCCTAAATATTTCGGGCATCTACCCTTTAATAAATAAATATGGGCATCCACCCTTAATATAAGATATGGGCATCTACCCTTTAATAAATAAATATGGGCATCCACCCTTAAATGCGCAACTGCTAGTATGATATCATACTCTTACCATTACTTGTTCTGACCCGATACTAAGTAGAGCTTGTATTTAAATTGAATAAATTATGATTTAGGTCCGACTCTTAATA
>CATIWJ010272571.1:0-13935 GCA_949640765.1 Croton laevigatus | reverse complement strand
TTTGGTAAATCAATAAAATAACATTATCATTTCATCATCACATTAGGGTTTGGTAAATCGACAAAATAACGTTATTATTTCAACAACACGATAACACGTTACGGTTTGATAAATAGACAAAATCACAGTTATTATTTCGTCATCACATTACAATTTGGTAAATCGACAAAATCGGTTTACCAAACATTATTATTTTGTAATGTTATGGGTTGGTAAAATTGACAAAATCATAATTGCGTTACAGTTTATCAAACATTATTATTTCGTCAAGAGTTGGATTTGGGGTGATTATAAGAGATTCAGAGTGCAATTTTCGGGGTGGGAAGAATGCTATGTTGGGCTGGGCAAATTCTCCATTTGAGGCAGAAGCGATTACTTCTATTAGGGATGCGTTATCTTGGATAAAGAATCTATAGGTGAGGAGGGTGATTGTTGAATTGGATTCTAAAATGGTAGTGGAAGCTGTCTTATCGAATTAAATATCGAAGTCAAGTAGGACTAATTTTAGATGATTGTTTATTTCTTACCCAACAAATAGAGAATGTTAGTTTTATTTATGTTAAAAAATCTGCAACTCATAATCTAGCTAGAGTAGCCACTTCTTGGACATATATGAGTGAACATTTAATAGACCCACCGTTCTATATCCAACCTATGTTAGAGGTGGATTTACTTTAATTTAATGAATTATTTCATTTATTCAAAATAAAAATAAAAACATTATTATTTCGTCATCACATTGCAGTACGTTATTATTTTGTCATCACATTACAGTGTGGTAAATCGACAAATCACAATTGCATCGCAGTTTACAAAATGTTAACTAATATCTCATAACTCAGCGATTAACTTAATTTTTCTTGAAAAAATAAGTAGAAGTACAGTACCGAGAACAAACTACATATCATGTTTAATATAGTAGGAAACAGAGATGCATACAGATTTTTCAAAGTTCATACTAGAAAAGGTCATCTATCATTTCCACTGTCCTAAAATATCGCAGAAAATGTTTTCTAGTGCTAAACTTCCTATCACTACAACATCATTGATCCCTATTCCCTGATATAATTCGTAGTTAATACCGATTTTTTTTTTTTTCTGCTAAACCATCCGATATTTTAGCATACATAGTATGGAGTAAAAAAGAATTTGTGTATCTGGAGATGTGAACGCCAAGTTCAAGACACATCAGAACTTCCAGACTCGCTCCACCAAAAGCTAACTGATAAACTTGTTGTTAAAGATCGGACATAATGCCACCATTTTGGCGGGATGTAGAGCATTTCGCCTTCCTCTAAAATGCAGTCCAGAAATTCTAACTCACTAAAATTTGGGAATTCTTTCTCATCTATTTTATCGAGATCAACCTTCAAAAAAAAGTGCAAGAACATTGAAAAACACAGCCTATACCAGAATGTTTATTGATACATAGAATGGAAGAGAAGCAAAAGTTGTTGTGCATGAGTTTGTGGAGATAGTTACAGAACCTGAAAATTTTCAAGACGTTACCTGGCTTGAATTATGAAGCATGGTTTCACTGTATGGATGAAGTTCTTCTGACAATGAAGCAGGGTACAGCCTAATGTACTTCTTGCCAACAACCTGAAAATAAAAGGCAGAAATTTTGTGTGAGCGGAATAACCATTTCTATCTACAAATATAAGGCTTTTATCGAGATAGATCAGGTATTCAGAAAAAAAGTGAATGGGATAGGAGGACAACGAAGATTTTAAAGCATTATCAACATCTTTTGTCAAAACACCAGCATAGTTGTTAAAAACAGGTGCCTTTGGACCCTTTGCACCTCAAACCCTGGGAGGCAGACAATTTTCTATCAAGGGTTGTGCCCAACTGCCCATCATGACAGTGCAATCCTCAGAATCCAGGCACATGGCTTTGTTACTTCTTCACTTGAAGAACAAAAAGCAAACTTTCTGCAAATCATATCTTATTTTGCCCAATTTTTTGGTTCAGTCAAACTCTACTCAACTAATTGATTAGAGAAAATCAAGGCCCAAATTTTAGGATAATTACCATACATGAACTCAATAGTTTCTTAATTAACCAACTGGACAGAGCATCTCATGAACCAAGTCTTAAGATGCTCACCATGAATGATTTTTTTTTGCTAAGTTGCTCACCATGAATGATTGGAAAGAATCATGTTCCCAATACTCTCAAAATTTGTTAAGACTAGCATAATAAGTGTACTATCTACAAAAAACTTTGAAACCTTCCTTCCCCGGTCAATCAATAAACCTCAAAAACTCATCATTATGCAAGAAGTTAAAAATGAAATGTCCAAGCAATTTCATGCTCAGGAAATTACCAAAACAGAACACTCATAATAACAGCACATCTTGCACAAGTTGCACGCAGGGCAAAATGAAAAAATTCAATGAGCAGAAACAACTACAGACAAAAAACAGAATTAAGCAAAAGATACATGATAAAAAAACATGCTGCGATGCAGTTTTATCTACCTGGGCGAGTATATTATGGTGTGGATCATGATGCAATGGTGTAACAGTCCCAGCTGGACCAAACCAAGCATTAAGAGATCTAAGCTCACCACCAGCAGAAAAACAGTAGTCAGGAATGCAAATATCATTCCTCAGCTCATTTATCTGCAAAATAAACAAAAAATAAGCATAAAAAGCTGACAGCTTTAATGTTAACATGTAAAGTATTAAACAATTTGAGAACAGGTTCGGGTTAAAAAGAGGTAAAACAAACCTGATCAAACAATGGATGCTGGGCAAGGTAGGTTGGAACAACAGAAGAGTCACTGGGCTGAATCCTCTCAAGGAACTGAGAAAATGTTATAAGTTCTTGCTTCCATTCTTGGCATAGATAGGTTTTCCCAACCTGCAACGCTTACAAGTTCCCAGTCTCAACTTACTGAATAAACAGAACACCATCATCAACCTTCTCAATTTCACAGATATTTACTTAAATATATGCAAAATCAATGGCAATAAAGCCCCTGAAAAGAGCAATTCAAACATAATATACTCCACCAAAATATCATTTCTTTTTGGATACAAGTAAAATGAAAAATCTGGGTGGAATTCCATTACCAGAACTATTAAAAAATAAATAATCACCTCAACTGGAACAGTGCGGTCACCAGCAACTCGTTTAAGGTAATCCATGTCATTCCACTTTGTCCTGGCAGGCCAATGAGCCATACAGTCACTAATTATAACTGGAGAACTACATAAAAGATGTTCACGAAGAAATGCCTCCAAAGATAAGGCTGATTTCTTCACCACAATCTTACAAGATAAGGACTTTGCAGGTAACCCACGAATTGCCTGCAAATGTTCACAAAAACAATCAATTTCACCAAAGGAAAAAACAAGAAAGCATTACATTATTGCAATTATGTAACAGATTGCTAAGTACAGTAATAAAAAAATTTCATGGATTTTTTCATGGATTTTCAGAATTCCAAATTCAATTTCAATGGCATCATTAAGCACTACATAGAGAGAAGAGGAAACAAACCTCACCTCCGCCTTATCAAACTCTGCTTGACGAACCAATTTCCGCTCCTCCGATTGGTCAAAACCCTCGGTTTGACTTCTATTTTCTCTCGCTTTCCCTGTCACTGTTTCAACAGCCGAATCCAAATCCTTCCTCAATAACATCCCTCCCATGATCAAACCCATATCCAAAACCCTAAGCGCGTCCTTGAACTCACCGTTCCGATAATGGAACTTAGCTACGTAGAGACACGCCATTGAGTAAGCATCGCGCCAGACAGGGAGAACGGAATGCCAAGGACCGGAATGGAGCTGTTCCCAAGCCATCTCACGAGCGGCCTCAGCTGCTCGGAAGTCACCGGAGGCGGCCAAAGTGGCCATCCTAACGTAAGCATAACCGCCATGAGAGGAAATGGATTGGAGGAGGGTAGGGGTTTCGTCGTCGAGGATTGGAGTGGAAAGATGGTCATTGACTGCGGCGGCGGACATACTTTCCGGTGAACAGTGGCGGTGGTAGGAGTATACAGAGAAAGCGAGAGATATTTTTTAAGCCTGAATGATTAGATGGGCTTGTTTAATGATTGGGAGGTTGGGATATTAATAAAGTGAATGAGATATTTATTGCTTTATTATGATATTTTAGGATATTTTAATTTTGTAACTTTTTTTTTTCCAGAAATAAAAAAAATTCCAGAAGCTTCTACCTAAATAAATTAAAAAAAAAAAATCAAAAGCAAATGCAAGACTTCTCCAATTTTTTAATCTTAATTCAAGCTCTGTACATGAACCGAGTTGTTCACGAGAGGCTTAATGCTGAGTTTGATTAAAATTCGTTCAAAAATTAAATAAGCTCATAATTAAACAAGTTGAACTCGGACAAAAATTTTAACCTTCGTTTAATTTTATTTTTACCTATAACATGTAGTAATCAATAAATTTCATATTGATTATATAATATAATGATTAATCAATGATTAAATAACAATTTATTTTTAACTATTCAATCATAATCTCTTTCTTTTCCTTATTTAGAATTTTATAAAAAATAAGTCGCTGGCAAGTAATTTGAATATTGACTCAAAAAGTAAACAAACCGAGCTTGAACATACTTAGCTTAACTTGTTGACGGCCTCCTTAATTCTATCTAATATATAAAAAGATTGATTTATTTTATAAAATTAACTTAGTAGCTATTTGAAGGATTTTTTTTTAATAAAATACTATATTATTATTCAAACTCTAAAATACTCTCTCTTTCTCAAGCTCTCCAAACTCTTCTAGTGCTTTCGATCTTTCTACATTTAAGGGCTGTTGCCGACCCTTTTTTTTTGGCCTGCAGCAGATCATATGCTTTAAGCTCTCCAAAATACTAAATATTGAGGATACTTGATGAGATCTACCTAAAAACCAAGTAAATCCTTAACTGTACGGATATCTCATCAATATAAGATGCTTTTTTGCTTCCTTCAAGCAGAGGAAGTGACTAGAAGTCTAGTTACTTGAGTTAGATAGATCAACTGAGTATTTTTTTTTTTTTTGCTAGCTTTCATATTTTTTGTTATCTCTTTCCTTCAAGAATCTAGATTTTCCCTTTTCATTTTCTGTAATTTGAAAGACTATTGGGCATTATAGCCAAAGGGTCATGCGGCGTTAAATTCTATAAAAATTAGAATATGTATTATTAAAATAAATAAAAAATGAGTGTTCTAAAGTATCTTTGGGTTCAATGAGTATACACTTATTGTCATTTTTTACTTATGGACTGATTACGTCAGTGGCTCCTAAAATGGTGATTTAAATTTGCTTTGTGGGTGTATTGATATTTTCATGGTAACAATATTATCTACTTTTTTTTTTTAAAAAAAAAATAACACAACAAAAGATATTTATAACCTTACAAGTTATTAGAAATTTAAAAAATTATGTTATATATCCTAACCACGGATCCGTACCCATATAATAACTAACCAAACCAACAAAGCTACTACAAGTCAAGAAACAAATTATTGTGTCGTTTTGTCAATTTCAAGAACAAAATAGATCAATGATCATGAAGATAAAAAACTAGTATATTTTGTTTGCGAGTATTGGAATTATTATTGCAATAATTTTATACAATTATTAAGACAAGATATATACCAAAAAAAGAGATATTTGGGAAGCAACTAACTGTAACCGAAAGATATCTTCTGTAAAAATAATGATTTAGTAGTGAAATATATGGATGAAAAATCACGTTAATATAGTATTGATAGTGACTATTGAAAATGGCATTCAACAGAAATGGAGCATAGTTAACATCAATATGCATGATTGTGGTAGTTTTGCTCTATATATCAACAAATTGGTTTGTCACGAGATCAATCATTTTTGGTTTGAGCTAAAACGGTTCAAAATATCGTTGCGATCGAAACACTATTTTATAAAATTTCATCATATATGTTATTTTGTGACTAATTTATAACACAACGTCAAATTTTGTATATTGCGATCTACTGTTTTTTAGCTCGACATACAGTCTAGAAAAATCATAAAAAGAACAAAAATAAATAAACGCAAATAGGTTCATACCATACACATGCCAATACTATAAATCATTTTCCTTTATAAAAAAACAAATTAGAAGCTAAAAAATTGAAATAAACAGGTAAATAATTGACTTTTAATTTTTAAAATGCTTAAGGCTGCTTTAAAACTATACCAAACATTATCTAAATAATAGCATTTTATGAAATATTAATTTTTTAAGTTTTACCTTTTAACATTTTAAAAAACTAATTTATTACGCAAAAAATTAAACGATGTTTAAATAGCTAAATTCATTAGCAGAGTTATTTGAATAAATTCTTTTGCAGAGATATTTCAATTCATTTTATTTATCTCCATACTATAAAATTGTTCAATTATTTGGAGAAATATCTGCACAAACTATATCTATTCTTGAAGGACTTGTTTTAGCAGATTCTTTTTAGATATATGGGGAAGCTTGAAAAAAAAAAAATTCTTGAAAATTTTACATTTATGACAATACTATTCTTTGTGATAAATATTTAATGTGTTTTTCCTATTTTTAAGAATATTATAGCAAATAGCGCAATATAAAGTTCAATTTTAAATTAAAAGTATTTTTGAAATTTAATTAGGAAAATAGGATATTTTTTTTTTATTAGGGTAGCTCTATTTTCATAGGTTTTGCAAATGTCAAAGTAGCCACTCTTATATAAATTTAAACTTTGTTCGTTACATAATGTAGTATTAGTAAAATATTCTCTAAAAATAGCAGTATCCTTTTATTAAATAAATAAATTTATTTTTTCATATTTTCTAAATAGCAAACATATGTACTTTTTCTTGGTGGAATGTGGGAGAATGACAAACTTCTAAGCCCATCTCATTTATTTCTAATTCCCCATGAGTTGAAAGCACTGACATTATTTAAAAAACTGTCGAACAAAAAACAATTAAGTTCCCTTAATCAAAAAATAAATAAAATATTTAGTAATTTTTCTAAAAATTAAACCGAAAATATGTATGCATTATACAAATATTCCAAACCACACCCATTCGGTCAGTGCAGGGCTACAGCTCTTGTACGACTGCGAGACAAATATCTTTACCGTTATAATTTATATATAAACTATGAATATTATCTGAAGAACATGCATTAAAAGGGGTTTAATCCTTCTATATGTAATATAATATTATCATTGTTATAGAGTAAATTGTTTAATCCTTCTAGTTTCGGAAGGATCATAGTTATGGGTAACTAAATTTGCAGCGAAACAATAATATTTTCGAAAAAAAAAAAATATTAATCCACCAACAGGAAAAGCAATAAAAGAAAAGAAATCAAAACTCATATAGTTAGAATAATAAATTAGTAATAGCCAGCAGGCTAGTTCTGGTAATTAATATCCATCCATAAAAGCTGCTAATCCTAAATTCTCAAAATGAACCTATGATCATAAGAGTAAAAAATTATAAAGAAAACCCATGACCAAAAATGGGTTTTTCTAAAAAGCTTTACAGTCATGGTCTTGTAGGGTTGTCATTATGGTGAAGAGGATCTGGTCCATTTGGCACTTCCCTAGCTGACTCCTCCATTCCTGAACCTCCTCCCTTTTCCAAGTTCTTAACTTGATGAAGGTTCTATTCATAGAAAAAAAAGGGTACCCATTAAATGAATAATAATCTTGAAAGAAACCCATTTCAGGAATCAATACAAGGAATCTTTTTAAATAAATATATACCAGTGAAGCTCTAACTCTATTTTGATCAGTTCCACCCTGTAAACCTGAATAATGCACCACCAACCATGTTTATAGAAGCAAAGCTCCAAACTTGGTAAAAAAAAAAAAAAGGAAGTAGTATAGACGGAAGCAATAACTTACGAGAAGAATGGACAGAAGATGTAAAAACCAGCATGAAGATAATCATGAAGATTATTGATAAAGCTTTTCCAAACGCCATTTTTAAAGAAAAGGAAGAAAGAGTTGAGATGGGTTTTTAGCAGGAAGGAAAAAGAAGCAAACTTGAAAGATGATGACTGAAAAAAACCCTGTTTTGTTATAGTAGATAAGAATTGGTACTGCGCTGCGGCTAAGCTGCTCACGACTTTGCGTATGTAGCTGTAAATATCGAAATCACCCTTGTAAAAAAAACAGGGTAAGCAGTAAAATTTTTGCCAGAGTGACATATTTGTCCTTAGAGAAATTATTGTATCAGTAATTGGAGAGTTGGAAATGGTTATGGAGAAGAAGGGTATAGTAGACTAGAGATTATTGAAACGTTCAGGTTCGAGGGTCATGTTACTATGAAATTGAGTTGGCACATGGCAACAGACATCCTCGTACGGAGTGTGGCGGCGTAGGAAATGGATTGACACGTGGCTTCTAATGATTGAATTTGTTGGAAACCACCTGACCTGACGGCCTGGCCTGAGGCTGATACCGCGATTACTTCTGTGCACCGTTAATGAGATCGTTTTCAGAAGCACCACCCAAGGCATATTCGCTTTTTCAAAGGCAATTTTGACATAAATTTGATTTTTTTTTTCTGGAAAGAGGAAAATTAACAATATATTGAAATTTTAGTTGAAATTGTTAATTTGTTTTCTTCTTAATATTTCAATAATAGAGATTTTTTTTTAAAAATAATAGCATTTTTTATAATCCAAGAGATTGGATCAGTAAGCAAAATACTGTTTCAACTTAATCATTAATCAAGATGTTGCAGATTGGATCCTTTGAAATGCAACACCGCTGAGGAACTAAGGAGCCAACCTTAATGGTCATTGTCATATGCCTCGCCAGGCTGTTGAACGATTTTAAAGGCAGTTATACTTTGGAACACAATGAATAATAAAAATAAAAAAAAGCATTCTTTATTAATATGTACATGGAATAGAATAGAATCATATTAATAAATTAAGACCATAATTTACTATTATCTCAAAATTTACCAAAATTTATTGACTCCAAACATCTATTTTCGATGGTCAGTTCAATGTTAAATCAGGTCAATGATTGCAGCAGCAGCAGCTAATCATTGTTTCTATTTTGAGGAGTATTATGATTAAACAGGAGCCGTTAAACATATCAATCAGGGTCTATTCTGGTCCTGAAACCTATTATTCCACCAAAATTCCTATTCCATCTAAACCTTTCTTTTTAACAAAGTCATAAAATAACCGGTGCTTGTCCTTCACCACTTCTGTTTCTCTATCTAATTCTAAGCTTCCTTTTAGTAGGAGGAGGAGGAGAGAGGGGGTGGGGGGAGGGGAGGGAGAGAGAGAGAGAGAGTCTGTTAACACATCAACTATAAATTAATCGTAAAATCTAGTGTTAAATTGCATTTTTTCCCGCCAGTGGACCTGATACTTTGTCCACAAATGATGCGGTAGACACCATATGCATTTGACCACCAACGAATGATGGCCGACATTTGTGCAAAATAACCTCGGAAGTTTCAGAATATTGTCCCATTTGGCTGCACAGCTGCAGCGTGCTCAGTGACTATGAACATGCTTCAATGTTTCACCCATCCAGATGACAGACTAAATTCAGTTTGAAAAGCTTGCTCAGAATTGAGATAGCTGAACCATGAACAACCCCATTTCGAAACTACTGAATTTGTCTTACTTGATTTCAGCAAAGAAAAGCATCAAACAATCTGATAGTCCCATACAAATGGTTTGGCATGACAAAATGGAGCAGCGTATTAAAATGGACGAACATTTGTATATTTGTGTCTATATATTTATGCATATAGGGCATAGAGATTCATCCTTATTCCCAGATAAATCTTCTAATAAAAAATAAGGGAGTCTATCATAATTTTTCTCATTTATCCAGTCAAACGCAATAATTTATTTACAATTCCTCAATTGTAAATTCTAATTGAGGAAAGCTCCGACCAGCTATGAAAAGATAAAAAAAAAAAAAGAAGAAATTTATCCTGCCCTTCATCTTCATTTCCTAATAACATAAACTAATCATGTAGAACAGAAAAGGAAAAATAAGTTCATAACTTACATATGATGCAATGTAATGTCAGATAGCCGCATTTCCAGCAATTTCCTGAATCACCAAAAGGCGAAAAAAAATATAACTAAGACGAGAATAATAAAACTTAAAAATTATTTATGGGGCAAAAGAAATTGGATTTAAGAATAGATACAAATATCACTTACAGTCCTATATAATCTGAAGAACCGCACTTCCAAAGACTAAGCACCGAAGCATTGGATCAAGTCACTATCCTCAAAGATGTCAAGATCAATAGGTAACGGACTTGCAAGTCCACCATTATAATCTAGGAAGCTATTTAGTGAAGGTTCAAAAGTTCTATCATGTTCATCAGGGAACGTGTCAGTAACAAAATGACGCAAGTCCCCTCCAAGAATCTCATTTTCATCCCTATGTAGTGCCGGTATGTGGCCTCTGTCATCCATTGGCCTGATTTGACGTAATTGAGATGAATGCAAATTATGAGCAGGTCCATAATCCACAGATGGATTATTATAGACATTATAAGGTGGTCCTTGATTCAATTCCAAATTCTGTGGAACTGAATAAAACATGGACCTTTCATCCAGATTCATGTTACTGTTACCCATATTGGCCCCCGAAATGGGAGGGTAATAGTTAAATGCAGATGGGTTTATATTGGATTGATCTTCAAACCCATTATTCAAAACCCTCAAATCATTTTCCTGTCCACTTCCATTTATCTGATATTCTACCGGTAATATATCAGCATGACTGGTATCAGGCAAAGTGTTTCTTTGTGCAGGCGGATTCTCACTATTACTTGATCTCCGACGAGGTTTTTTCCTTGGAGGTTGCTTTTCCCCTTGTTCTTTATCTTGAGCAGGATTAAATATTTCATTTTGAACATTTCTTAAAGGTTCCACATCCATTGGTGTACTTTCCCTGTTATCTTTAGATGAAACAGAACCTGTCCCATCATCTACAGCATCCACATCATAGTCACTTTCGCTACTGATTTCAGGTTGCTTCTTCTTCTTCTTGCCATGTCCACCCTGAGGAGTTTCAGTTATGCCTGAAGTGCCATTGTCACTGCTAGGTTGCTGAACAACGGATTCTTCTCGACTCAATACACTTAACCAAATTGCACTCTCCTTTGCCGTCATTTTATCCTGTAAGCATTTCGATTGGCGAACATGTCTCCTGATTTTTGCAATATCAGGAGACATGTGCTTTATTACAGCCGTTAATACACCAACTTTCCACATCTTCTTTAAATCATGTGGTTTCTTATATGGCGGACTCTGTCCACGCGTTAGCCCTAAACTAACCCACCACTCTTCATTTCCAGTTGGCCACCATGGCGGTGGAACTCCTTTCTCCAAAGGGTACTTCCTTTGAGGGGGATCACAATGCTGCATTAGAGAAGACAAAAGAGAACCCAAAGTTGCATCTTGTAGATCTTGAAGAACACTTTGAGAGTTTCCATTTCGATTTTTCTCAGCTTTGTCCATGGCTATAGACTCAGCTTCATACTTTGCAATTGCAGCAGGTCCATTCCTATCAAACTTCACCTTTTCTTTCCACCAAGCTCTTATATTATCAGATGCACCACTTACTGGCTTACCCTTTTCAGGAATAATTCCATACACAAATCCTCTTGCTTTGCAGACTTCCATTAGTTTCAGCATGTACTTCAAAATTCCATCTTGGGCTCTTGACATCTTCTTCCGTCTTGCTTGATCAGAAGTCTGCTTAGGCTTTTGCTTTTCGGCAGCCTGTTGAGCTGCAATCTTCTGCCTTTCCTTAATCCTTCTAAGCTTGACTCGATCTTTCCACATTCGCCTCTCCAATTCTTCAGAGTCAATTTCTTCATCGCTAACATCTTTCTCCGCGATATTATCACACCTTATGTCATCAACCTCAAGATCCGAGCTGTCACCTCAATCAATCAGCCAACATCAGAAATTGCTTTCAAGATACAATGGTTTAAAATCTAACTGTAAATTGAAAATTCAATTGTTGCATGCCACCGGGGAGGATAATCCATGAACAATGTATTAATTTCACATTCTAACTAAAGGAATTTGGAATTCTCAATCCAAACAACCAAAATTTCAATACAAAACATTTCAAAAATTCCCTTTCTAATGATTTTCTTATATCTAAAAGAATGACAAAAAAAAAATACTGCAAATAAAAGTCATAAAACCCTCATTCCTCTAAATCAAAATCCCACCCACAATCACAAAAAAACTAACATCGATAATATTCCTTAAAAGAGTTAAATTCAAAGAAAACAAAACTATACACAATAATTCAGCATTTCCCTAAATTACTTATGCTTATCAATGTCCAAAAAATCCAAAGCAACCGAAAGTCGAAAATGGGTATTAAAGAAACAGAAAAAAATATATATATAAATAAACGAACTTCGTGAGAGAGAGATTGGAACTTCTACCTGATATCAGCTCCAATCTCTTCCAAATCAACCATCAAATCAATCACTTCCTCAATAGATTGAAATTTCACAAAACCCTGCAACTCGGTAATCGGGAATTTCAATATCCAACCGTTTCGTTTCAGTGAAAGGAAAAAAAAAGACAACTTGTGGTAGGTACTGTACAGAAGATGAGATAAGGGAAGAGAAGAACCCAGAAATGGGAAATACAGAGCCAATTCGTAACTACAAATTTGTGCCAGAGAAATTTCAATTTTTTTAGCAAAAATCAATGCAAGAAATTTGGGACGAGAGAGAAAACGTATCTCAATTTTTAGAGAGAGAAAGGGAAAGGGGCGGCCATACAGAGTCCTGAATGGACATTGGCACGTACTAAAGTTCGGTGGCGTAATCACGTGCGTTAGTGTCTATGAAAAAGGGAAAATCGTTGGTTGGATACATTGAACTTTTACTACATTGCTAAAAAACGTCAACTAAATTATTTTATTTTTTTATTTTTCTATTTTTTTTAGAGGCTTTTATGTATCCGGCTCCTAATTTATTGACATCTTATAGTTTTTTGTATTTCAAAATAAATGAAATTTTTAATATTTTTTATTGAATTAAGTAATTATAATTTTTACTTTATAGTGAATGTAATTTATTTTTAATACATATGTGAGATTCATTTTTTATATTGAATTTTGATGCAATTACTACCTCCGTCTTTTTGAATTTTTAACATTTCAAACAGCATGCTTAGGTTGAAGTTTAGTGTTAATAGTTTGATAGGTTGGGTTTGTTAGATTAAAGTAGGTTTAGATTAGTTATAAAATATGATTACTGTAGTTTAATAATATATAAATAATATTTTAATCTAACTAACCTAACCCATCAAACTATCAACACCAAACTTGAATCTACTCAACCCTAAAAAAGTGTACTGAGATAATACTTTTTAAAGTATAATAAAAAAAATTATAAAAAAAATAAAAATAAATAGTAAAAATTTCAATTAGAAATAATGTAATACATAGTTGATTTTCAAATTAGTTATTTATATGATCTTTAATTAAAATTAGCAAATGTAAATTATTTAACAGAAGTTGAATGTGTGTATATTTGGATAAAAGATTTATTGATTATCGTGAAACGATGATAATATCTCTAATGATAAAAAATATTATATTAAAATTAAAAATTTAATAGATAAAAAATTATTTTACTGTTTATTTAAATATTATTTATCATACACATGAAATATTTTTTCCTATATCATGTGAAGTGTTAAAAAAAAAAAAAATTATTTGAAGGAAAAAATGATGAATAAAAATGATTGGAAAAGTTTCATCCTTTATACTACCTCCAATTTTTTGGGTTCTTTACAACCTAAAAACCCAATAACCAATGCATATCTCATAAAATAATAAAATAATCTCCACTTACTTAAAAATGAATAAAATACATATAGGATTAGGGAAACTAATGAGGCGGCAACCTCAATTAAGTGGGTGTAAAA
>CATIWJ010272527.1:0-13258 GCA_949640765.1 Croton laevigatus | reverse complement strand
TTGTGATTTCTTCATGTCCTTTTTGTTTGATATGATTATTGATTGTTTAGTTTGTTATTACTTATTATCATTTACAAATTGTTGCATTGATTAGATGTTGAATGCTGAATTTTATGAGCTTCATGTTCAGGAGCCCTTTTTGTCACAAATAAAAGGTATTTCCAATTTTTTTATTTTAATATTATGGGTTTTTGTAACTTTTTATTTGTGAAACAATGGATTGTTCATCTGGCAAAAAATCAATTATCAGTGTCTGGATTGTTTTGCAGATGGTCTGAAAACAGTTGAAGGAAGGTGTGCTAGTGACAAGTATAGCAGGTACTACTAGTACTGCTAAGATAGAATTTTGTCTATAGCATATGGGTGATGTGTTTTGTGCTTCAGTTTTCCATATTTTATGTATTCTTCAGTTTGGTTTATGCATATTCTATTCAGAAAGAAAGAATAATTATTAATGACTATTGACATTGGATTGTGATATTGTTTCTTTAATCTTATTGAGGATTATTTCATAAGTGGGAAAATTCTGAGTTTAGCCTGACATAAATGATTGATTCTTTTTTTTTTTTGCTTCTTTGTATACATGGTCAAACTCTTGTCAGGATGCATGTTCCTGATTGGTTTAATGATCACTTCTATTAACTTTATTTGTAATTTCATCACTTGGTTTCTTTTGGTTATAGAATTGAGCCCGGAGCTATGGTTTTTTTTAACAAAAGTTTAGTGCTTGAGGTTGAGGTGATACTACCTTCTTTTACGTTTATTCGCTCTCCTATTTCCCCATTGGCCCTATGTAATTACATCTTTTGACAGAATGTTCGGCGATATGCATCATTTTCAGAGATGTTGAGAGCAGAGAGTCTGTCAGAAGTCCTGCCCGGGGTTAAAACTGTTGAAGAAGGTACGAGGAGACAAACTAGATAATGAACTAAGATTTAGTAGTTGTGTCATGTTGTTGGCTGCAAATAAAACTCAAGGTATTCTGTCTCAAGAAATTATAGATAAGGGCTAAGTTTCTAGTTAGCAGTTGACTAATTAAAGCAGAGGATTACAGTTTAGAAAACCATATATACAAAAAACTGTCAAATGCTTTAACACTAAACAAGAAAACGATGTGCACTGCTGACAATTAGCAGACACTAAGAAGAACAATATACGAAAATAGGGCTATGAAGAAGTTAACAAATGAGGAAACAAAGTGTGTTTATCCTGTCATAGAAAATCAAAGGATCACATTAATGCTAGAGTACTAGCCTGACTTTGATCAAATTCTAGTCCCTAAAGTGATTCAAGGTATCTGTGAAATTCAAATTTATGATACCCTTGGATATAATAGATTAAAGAGTATGAAGCTAAATCCATGTGGTTATTATAGAGCTAGGTTTTGAAATATTCAAGAAAGCTTCAGAAAATCGGTCTAGATGAAAATATGATTCAAAAGGATCCGGCAATAAAATCTGATGTTTTGGCCTCAATGAGAAAATTATCCATATTGGAAAAATTACATTTCAATAAAGGGTTCTTCTTTCATATATTGAGATGCTACTTTGGGTTTGGTGGTCGTATTACTGAAGTAATTGATCAGCAGTTTGTATGCATTTTTCTAGTAATAGGTAATTTTACAAGAAATAAGTTAATTGGTCAACTCTTATTGTAACAAGAACTATTGAATTACTGACTGACTGCATTATCTTAGTGATTTCCTTTATTAGTAGAGGGTTAGATTTATAAAATTGTAGCCTTTGCAACTATGTTTTCATATGATTTTGTATTGGTTAAATTTTATGGCTATGAGCTCCTATTATCTTCAGGATTTCACTTTTCTTATGTTAAATGCATGTGGATTAGGATTGCCCTTCAATATATTGAGATATAACTTAGCTTTGATTGTATTAACAATGTTATATTCCATTTTTTTGTCTTCTGTTTCTCTCTTCTGTTTGTTCTCTGTCACTATCATACATTGTGAACGAACCTTTTTTTTTTAATCACTGACAGACATCTCCTTTCTTTCTCACACTCACTATTCTGGCAATAAGTTCTGAAAAAGCTCAAATTTTACTTTTCATAATCTCTTTTCATCCTCCATTTCCTTGTTACGCATGCAATGAATGTTTATTTTGTTGCTTTCATATATTAAAGAAGATTACAAAATAATTGGAGAATTGGGTATGAAAATTTGTCTGAATGATGTTATAAATATAACTAAAAAGTGCTAAGGTGATGTTTTGCATAAATTCAAAAGAAGTTATTACAATATGCTGGATGGTCATGAATTCTTGAATTGTGATCTGGGTATTTTACCAGTACTTGATATTGTTAATTTCAGGTGTGAAAATTTATAGGAACTTCTATACAGAAGAAAAAGAAATGTCCAATGGTGTTCTTGCAATCTGTCTAGCAAAATTCCCTCCTCAGCCCTACCTGTATTTGGCTAATATATTGTCTGTAAGTTGCTCACTGAACTGTTTAAATTGTTTGTGTTTCAGCTCATGTAGGAGTTCATAGGACATGCTATTGTTGGATTGTGCTGATACTGAGATGAGATGTTGTTAACCATGTGGGCCAAATTTACATGTTTCAGACTCATAATTTGAATGCCTGGAGCGTGTTGTAATTCCGGATATGGTGCACAGGACAATAATAAATAAATGGAGATTGTCTAAAGAATGCACCCACTAACTTATTGTTTATGCATCTCTATGCTAACGCTAGCTCTGAAAGAATGTTGTACAGAAGTCATATATGATAAACAATATTAGCTGATTCAATATTCTTGATCCAGGAGCTGAGTTATGATGGTGTCCAAAGTCTTCTGGGCCTTGCACATACTGCTGGAACAGTTTCGGATGCCCTTCCTCCACCAAGATCAGCACTTCTCTCATCCTTCACCCTTCCATATAGGCCAAATGTAAGATTGTTGCATAATGAATTTATTTTGCCTTTTTTTTACTATGTCCAAGAAATTTTCAACATTTCCGTAAATGTGAATTTTTTATTTTCTCTAGGTCAAAGCTACTTGCTTGACACATGGAGCAAGGGCCTTAGCAAAGCATGCTGAAAGGAGCAGTGATAAATATTGGGGTATTCTTAGTGGAAGTGGTAAGTGCTTTGTACGAAGCATGTTGAATTTGAACTTTGAGCCAACTATCCTTTTTACCTTTTCCTGTTTTGTTCTACTAACACCTCATCACTTTATGTGCAATGTCTAAGTGTTCTTCCTTGCTGTTTTGGAATGTTTTATTTTACTATTTTACTTATATTCACACGCAAAAAAAAAATTTAAAAAAAAAAAAAAGAGGAAGAAGAAGAAAAAGGAGTTAGGAAAATTAAATTAATAGCTCTTTCCTATCTTCTTTCAAAAAAAAAAGAGTTCTTTCTTACCTTCTTTCAAAGACTATCTCCTGTCCTTCTCTTGTTCTTTAATCTCTCTCTCTCTTATTGTTCCCTCCTCATTTTAAGCATGTAGAGAGGTTGGGAATGGTACTGATTTTTCAAAATAATTTATTTATTCATCAGCGGCATGTTTAGCAACTCAGAGTTGAGAACCATTTAAAGTCTTCATAGCTACCACCTTAAGAACCAAGGAGACCAGCAATGGCCTGGTTACCCCTGTTAGCACAATGGCAAGTATTAAACTTGCCTTGACCTCCAGCATGATCAGTTGTTTTTTGCACTGAACACTGGCTCTCATTTTCACCAAGATGGTGCCTATTTCTAGCACAACACGTAGTTGCCTCAATTCTTAAGTCATGGACAATACTCCACTAAAAACTTTCCACCATTTCTTCCATACCAATTCCCAACCGATGCTGGAGTTTAAATGGCCTACTATGGTGTTTATTCTTTCCCAGACTACCCCAGTGCATTGATGTAGCATTCGATCAATATACTTAGCTGTACCTCAATTTTATGAAAACCAAAGTCAGAATTATTTTGTGTAATTTTGAAATGAAAAGAAATGTATTTGATATTCTGTCTCTAGTCCTTTCAAGTGCATGAAACCTGGTTGTGAGATTGCTTATTTCTAACACCATCTTTCAGTTTTATATTTAATACTACAAGATTTCGGCATTTCAACTTTCAGATTCTGCTAAAAATAGGCTTGCAATGGATGTCATCAATCGATTAATTGCTACTTATTGCTGGTCCAATGTTCATATTGTCCCACAACATGGGGCTGTATTTGAGATAAGGGTGGCTGACGGTTATGGCGCACGGTGGTCCAAAGATGGAACTGAGGTAAATTAATGTAACAATATATGCATGCTTGTATAGTGCCCAAAGACAGTTTCAAAAGGAAATTTTTAACAGAAATATGAACAGATTATACAACTCTGGCTCTTTAAAACGTCAGTGATATGGTTAGCTTTATTCAAATAGAAATACTGGAGCATGGAAACTTTATGAAAAACTGTTTAATTTTGTTTTCTTCCTTTACATTAGCCATTTGTCATATTTTTCAAAATTACTCCCCGTTTCATTTGCAGCATATGCAATTATAAAGTTTTCTTTTTCCTATGATATCTGCTTCTTCCATTGGATATTTTATTGACCGAGCAAGTGTTGTAACACCAGATGCATGAAAGCTATAAGAAAAGAAATTTCTTGTTTGCAAACTCTAAGGAACCCCTACATAATGCAAATCTCATGCAAATAAAGAAAAATTTCATTAGATATCCTTCTTTAGTTACTTTCTGAGTATTTGGCCCTAATTTTGTAATTTTTTGCTGTTTCAGTTCATTGGTTTCCTTGAGCCATACATGGAAGATGGTCACTCAAGGGAGTGGAAACATTAATTTGCTTGTGAAGGAATTCCCGCAGCTCCCTCAATCAATATGTGTATCCTCAATAATTGGTTCTTCTTGTACCTGGCCATTAATATCTTCTCTTTTCTCATACTTTTTGTCTCCAAGAGTCTATCCCTTCTCATTTTCACTGGTTTTGCCCAATCCTATTAGTTGTTATCTTTAAAACACTGAACAGGTGTTTAAAATGTGTTGAATTTACTGTTGGTGTTCAGTCTTTGGTTTTTAAAATGCCAGGTGCTCTGTCCATACAGTATAACAGTTGATTTGGATTTTATTTATATGTAGAAGTTTTCACTTTTCAATGGGTAGATGGAAAGCCAACATAAATCAATCTTAAAATTCTTTGAAACTTTGCTTTTATGCTGTTCTTGATAATCTGCAGATGAGTTGGGTTCTTTATACGTGCCTGTTATATTTGTTTGGATGTTGTTATTGGATTGTTGTTCTAGTTGTTATTTCGAGACACAAGAATAAAAAAAAACACAAGCACTTTGGTAAAAATGATTTGCACAGGAAATATAAAATCTGTAACTTAAATTATATGTTAATGATTGGATATATCCCAAATCCCAAGTGTTGGTTTATTGTCAGTGCCCATGATAGATTGGATTCCTTTTAGGTAATGAGTAGTGTCTAGGCTACATTGGCAGGATGTCACTAGCAGAAATGCCTGTAAAGATTAGTCACAACATTGTTATCACTGGCACTGCTTTTCCTCCTTATCAGAACTACCTTAACACGTGTTGCATCTCACCACTGCCACAATAATACTTCACGTTTATCACCAATTTCTACTCAAATTTTGTCCCAAATTGGAGTGTTTTTAGCTTCAAATTCTTAATCTGGAGTGTTCAGCAAAACCCAGTAATTATAGTTAGTCTTTCAGAATTTAACTCTGCAGATTAAAATTACCATTGAAAACCAACAGTTAAGGCAATGTTTAGTATGCTGTAGCTCGATGTATGTGATTGCTGCAGATATTTCTGTGAAGTTACAACGAAATTTTGCTACGTACTTATCATTGCCTATAAGTTTTAGTTATTGGCATTTAATCCTGAAGTAGCTAACCGGCAATAGCTAATCACACCTGGACTGATGTGATCTGTTGAGAATGCGTAATAGGATGAACTGACACGCTTCAAGTTTTTTATGTGCAGTGCAGTGAAAATGGTTCTAGATGATGAACGAATGATCGATCGATGACAGTGACGATGAAAGGGTGAGTTACATCAATTGGCAGTTCCAAATTCATAATTTTGTTGGACTTTTCATCAGAGACCTCTTTCATATGGATTTACTTGGAACAACAAGATTTGTATCCTGTAATTGACAATTGCACAAACAGATCTGCTTCGATACTGTCGGGTAGTTGGACACGGATTGTGCATTGGGACAAGAATTGAATGAAGCATCATTGTCAACTCCCACCTTTCATCAACATTTAGTGTATGTATTTATCTTCTGGACTTTATGTTTAACATTTCTAACAATGATTTTGGCTTACAGTAGAATACAATATGCACCAGCTATTTTCATGCTTTATTTCTCCTCATATTGGGTACTAATTTAAATTTATTGGGGGTTACACTTTGGATTTTTCACTACTATTTTTTTTTACTTTTGGATAAGATTATTGGCAATTTGAATATTCGTTCATTTAGGCCCTTAACTAAATAGGAGTTTTATGTTTGTAATGTATGATCTAGACGAAAATATTTCAAGAACTAGCGGTGGTTAAAAGTAGCGTTTTTTTAAAGGTTAACTTTACATTTAGAGATTAGAATGGTTTTTAAAGTATTCAAATTGAGGGGTTTTTTTTTTTTTTTTTTGAGATTTTTTTTTAGCATTGCATTTGCCATAGTTTTAAATGTTTAAATTGCTGAAAATTACATTTTAGATGTGTAACTTTTAACGTTTTATAAACACTTGTTCAAAATATATTTTTTCTTTTATAATTTGCTCACAAATAACTCCTATTATCATCATTTATAAGTTATTTCTCATGTAACTTAGATAAACATGTCTATTACTTATTAGCCGTTTATCAACGAATATTTGGTAAACAGTATACAAACCATTTTTAAGTAACTTATACTCTAAGCAAATTATAAATAATAAGTCAATAAGCATCAATTTGTTAAACGCTCTATAACTTAGCGTTTTGTAAACAAATAACAACTATCCATATAGCTAAACGATATCCGACCATCTAATTAAATTATGCTGAAGAGACTTGAAACAACTAAAGGTTGCTAAAACCATCTAATTTGAGATAGAATTTAGAATTTGATAGATGAAAGAGTGGAGTTGGAGAATTACTTATTAGCCATTGAAGATGACGCGTTTACATTTGGTGCAATGTAAAATTGAAAAAGTGAAATAGGTGGGGCAAAGGTATCAAAGGAAGAGAAAACCCAACCGCTAGATTGTTGAAACCAAAATAAAAGATGTGTAACATCAATCTCCAAATATCTCACTTTATCGACAACATATGTCTTGTTTATTTTTCTAATAAATTCCCCATTCAATACACCATTATTATTATATCCACCATCCATGCTTTATAGAAATAGCCATTTCTATCAACTCACTCATGAATTAAAATCTGCATTTGGTTGAACTTAGATTCATTTTTTACGAATTCATTCTCTTGAGGAATAAAAATAGTTGAAAAAAGAAAAGGGTGTTTATTGTGTCACTTAAAAACGCTACTTTCTAGTAGTATCAGTTAAGGTTTAGTTAAGTCTAATTCTAATGGTAAATACATATCAAACTCAGATAAAGATCCCATCATCAATCTTCCTTCCCGACTCAATTATATATAGGAGATGTTATATTGGAATTGTAATGGTGATGATGGGATTGAATATTATATATGGATATGATGTCGGCATTTTGATTGCCCAAACAACCCTTTTTCCAGACAGACAATATCCCTTTTTCTAGTTGAACAAGACACTTCCCCTTTCGCCACCAAAACCCACTTTCCCATTCCATATACTATTTTATTATTATTATTATTATTTGAAAGTGCTATTTAGTTAATTTTTAAAATAGAAATGATTTCTTATTCCCACCTTTCCATATACTACAACTCTTATCTATTTCATTCAGTGGCAAACTACTCGATATTTCATCTTTTCTAACGGCAATCTAAAGCTATAACTATTAGCTTCAATCTTTCGATGAGTATCATAATACTAATTCGAAATCCATGTTAAATATGATGAACAATAATGTATTTCGTATTGCAACCCTTTCTAATAAATAAAATAACTCAACAAAATGATATGTCCTTCTATTCTCATACTGCACCCCTTTATGGAGGTTCCAGAAGCCCAAAATATTTTCATCTCGGAATTTTGTAGATTTTGATGAGTAGGATTAAAATCGATTGGATTTGAGTATAAATGTATATATTTACACTTACATACGCATATTTACTTGTATTTATTTGGAAAGTTTTTAAAAGTTAATTTACATTTATTTACTTGTATATCTTCTTTTATTTATCGATATTTCTTTACTTTTAACGAACTTGTTTATCAAAATTTTTTGATGAAATTCACCGAAAACCACCAAACGGTGACAGTGATCAGGGTATCTAGTGAATTTTAGAGGAGCTTTGAAAAATTATTTATATTTATGGACTTTTATTTGCCAATCTATATGAATATATATTGTGAGACAGTTTTGGAATATTTTAATTTATCTTGACTAATATTGACCAAAATATTTCCCTAATTTCTAAACTTATATCTTATTGAGTTTTATTTATTTATTTTTTAAGTGCTATTTGGATCAGTTGCTTATGTTTATATTTGATGTGGATTTATAATAATAATAATAATAATAATATTGATTGAAAATTATGCTAAGGATGATGCACCTTCTGCAATGTGTTTATTGGAATTTTTTTTTTTAGAAATAAAAAATTTTGATTGGTTAGAAAGAATTATACAAATTGAGATAAAATCCATACTTTTCGTAATAATGAAAATCATATTTATAAAAAGTAAAATTTGATATTAAACTTTAATCTACAAGACTACAACATACTCCACTCGGTAAATTTAATTACTTGTTTTTTTCTTGTGGTAATATTGAATAATTCGATACTTAAGTTTTTCAGCGAACCTACATCACTTTCAAAATTAAAATCATCCGTGAAGTTTAATATTGCTTTTTGTCTTGAAATCTTTTCCAGCAAATATAAATTTTTTATAAAAAAAGAAAAATAAACTCTCAGTAAAAAAGAAAAATAAACGCACTTAAATAGAGAACGTATAACGCTCAAGAAAAGATTTAAAAAAAAAAAACTCTCATATAAAATGTGAAAATAACTTTTCTGAAAAGGAATACATTATTAAAAATTTATATATATATATATATATATATATATATATATGTGTGTGAAATTTGATGGAGACAAGGAAGGCAACAATATCATGGGCCACACATGAAATTGGAATGGCCATCAACACCATTCTTTTTTTTAATGAAAGCAAGGGGGAAAAGACTTATTGGGCAAAGACATATGAGTTTTCTCCAATGATTGGATAGAAAAATAGGAGCCTCTCTTGTCTTTTTGTTTAATTATTATTATTGGAATAAGCCACATTTTGATACCCATTTCCCTTATTTTTTATGTTAAAAATATCATTGATGAGAGAAGACAATAATAAAGTAATTGTTTCAGGATCATAGTATATAGTTTTTTCAGATTTTTTAGATAACATAATGTATAAAACAATCATATTATATGTTAATTGTTTGATTGTTAAGCTAATGTAATAATAGATATCATCTAAACTTTTATTTTTGGAAATTTACTAGACAATAGGAGTTTAGTATTCAGTTAACTAAACTAAATTTTCAATTATCGATTACCGAATAATATTTTTATGGTAACCAATACTGATACTGAAAAATTTCGTTTACTTCAAAACCAATATTAAAATATGTCGGTAATTGAAATTGTTATTGACCGATTAGCGAAATATTGAAATTCATCGTAAAATAATGTAGTTTTTTGTACTTTACTTCGGTTTTGGTGTAATTCAAGTAAAATTTACGTAGTCTTAGTACTTTTATTTTGATTTTTCAGTTAATAATGAAATCCAAATATACTAACCGAACCTGATACCAAAAACCGTCTAACCGAATACCAATACCGAATAATTAAAAACCGAAAATGGTAGCTAAATCGGTATCTGAAATCTTTATTTTTTTTTAAATTTTTGGCTCTAACTGAAATTTGCTCTCCCCTACTAAACAATGTCCACATTAAATTCTGTTTTATGATTGACTATATAATAAACTTTAGACCCAACAAAGAAAAGAAAAGACTTGCATTAGAGACAATTTTTAAAACGCCAAACTCTACAAATAAACATTTAATGACGTAGTTGTCCATAACTTCTATTTTATTTGACACCTCAGTTAGAATTCACATTTACATTGAAGATTGGAGAGGCATTTTTAAAAGTCTTTCAATTTTATGGCGTAACAATTAAATATGAGCAATTCACTTCGATATTCAAGATGCTCTTAGAGATATAATAGTATATTTTTTGAAAAAATAAAAATTTAATAATTAATTTGACAAACTATAGGAATTTATTAGTAATTATGCTTATTATATTAATGTTATATCATTTACCAAAAATTTTCTTTTCTGAAATGATAACATTTGAACTTAAGAAGTTAAGGATTGAAGTAAATTCGTTAAGTATATAAGGGGATGTTTTAAATCTTTTCAAAGAAAACTTTCATTAAGAACTTTTATTAATAAAAAAGATCATTTATAATTATAAAGTCAAAGAGTAAAAAAAATTTATGAAAAAAAAAGTCACTCTATCAAGAAACGTACCCATCCCCAAATGAGAAACACTTAACGCATACAATCTATGCAATGGTGCAAAATCAACTTACAAATGGCATACAAGCTACTTATAACCAGTCTATAGTTCGTTTAAAGTTTAAACATTGGTTAACAGCTTGCTTCCAAAATGTTTATAATAAACTTACCCAACATAGTTTATTGCATACTATATCACATAATTTGGGATATTAAGCAAACAAAGTGTTAAGGAAGTATAATCTTGTAGCACATACATTAGCTAAGAAGATTTTTTTTCTTTTTTTTGAGGAAAAGCTGAGAAGATGTTTAGATGTTAGCTTTATGGCAAATATATGTGCACAATTAAACCACTTGTTTCATTATCTATTTAAGGAATATAGAAGCAAGCTTCAGCCCAGTTGGTTAAGGCGCTGAGCTTCTCTCGGCACGATTCGGGTTCGACTCCTACCTCCCCTATAGATTTAAGAATATCTATGTTAAAAATAATAATAATAATAATAAGGAATATAAGAAATATTTCTGTCAAAAAAATATCATAGTTAAAATGTTTTCCTATAATCCAGGAAATGGATAATAATTATACCAATTTTAAATCTAGCTAGGATTGTGTTTGAGTTGTCCTTTTCCTTTTATGGTGGTGGTACACTACTCAAAGACATAAACACACATAGAGAAAGAATAGGTCTTCCTTGCTTCAAAGTGGTGGTACGAAGGAATTGAACTCGGAAGCTTCCTCCTCCACAATCTCTATAAAATATAGGAATGTGTAGGTGTTTTTCATTGTTATTTATTAAATTTATAAAATTAGATAGAGATTGACAGAATGAGCGAAGATTAGAACTCGTAACGTGTATAAATAGATAGGGCTAGATTTACTCGGATTTAGGCTTACTGATGTTAAAAGGCTAGTACTAATCGATTAACCTAGTTAACTTGTATTCTTATAAGTCGTGGTTGTATGTTTTTATTGTTTCTAATATTTGTTTCATTCTACCACCTAATATTATTCTCCGTCACCTTGAAGTTATGTCTAGAATTCCATCTTTCTTGCTTGAATTAATGAGGTTTAAATTATTTAGACATTATTTAGATTAACCAAGGTACTTTTTGGTTGAAATTTTGAGTGAGTAATAAATATTTTTTGGTTGCCTTTCAAAAAAAAAAAAAATTGTTTGGTTGAATTTATAAACTTCAGAAAGTTATTAAATAAAATATAATATTAAATATCACTAATACTCCTAAAATTAGGGTATAATTCCATGTGTAATATTACCGATGGAAATCAAAATTTTTAATCGGATTGGAATTTTGGAATATAAAATTTGAAATGGAATGCAATTGTAAAATTTTGGTATATGCAATGTGGGATGGAATGTTATATTAAATTTATAAATTTCAATTTATATACTGAAATTTTATTTTTATATTTAAAATTTTAATTATGTAATTAATGATATAATATTTAAATAAAAATTTGAATTTTAATATTAAAATATTTTATAATTTTTATATTGCATATAATTTTCAATCTAATTATTTATTCAATTCATATCTAAAATATATATAATCTTTTAGTTTTTTAAGGCTAAAATTTGTCCAAATTTTCAAGTGAGATGTATATAAGGGCTCAAAGGATTTCTTAAAATCATAAAATTGAATATTCATATGATTTACTTATTATTAATAATTTAATTTTAAAAAATTTAATTATATGCAAAATTATATAATATTATTTCGTGTATTTATTTAGTTATTTACAAATTTAGACATTTATTGTTTCAATGCTGAGATTTATTTTTATTTTATTTTATTTTTTATTGATGACTATTAAGATATATTTAAATTAAATAATATTATATTTATATTTTATAACATCTTAAAAAATATATATTTTAGATATAATTCAAAAATTTGAAACTACCTAATATCAAATTGAATTTGAACGAAAATGGTATGAAATAAAATCCAAAAAATAGTTGGAACAAAATGGAATGAAATTTTGAGTACCAAAATATTTTGAAATGAAAATGGAATAGAGGCAATTTCATTCCATACCCACTAAATTATACCCCTACCTAATATAAATATTTTTAAATAAAAAATAAAGATTAAAATAGAAATTATTAACATTTAAAGGTAAGGACGTGCAAAATGGAAGCTTAGTTGGAGAACAACTTGCTTCTTAAGCACCATGTTTGAATCCCAAAGGTACAAATATCCTTCGACGCATATGTTTTCCAGACATGCATGTATATTAGTTGGCTTTAACACGGATTATAAAATATACACATCGTGAGTAAAATCCAAAAGATTGGAAAGGTCAAATTTCTTACGTTCCTAAAATTTCTTCTAACAGATACAACTTCCTCTAGTTATCAATAAAATTATAACGGCTTAAAAGACTCTCTCAATTTTTTTATCAACATAAGAGGACTATTTATACACAATTTTACCTTACCAATTACAAAATTACCTCAAACTATTAATCCTAATAATAGTTATCAACCCAACAATACCTTAATCTAATGGAGAGTTCTATATCCATTAAATTTGGGTATAGTTATGATTTATAATTTTGATGGAT
>CATIWJ010272483.1:0-10238 GCA_949640765.1 Croton laevigatus | reverse complement strand
ATCCCATTTACAATTAAAATTGCTGCTCAATTCCAATTCTAGTCCAAGAATTTGCATTCTACTTCTAAAGAACCCTTGAGCTCCTAATTTCTCCCAAAATGCTCCTCCTTCCTTCATTTCTGTCCAATTATCGTTCCTTTTCAAAATAACGTGCAAATATGACCTGACAAAATAAAAAAATAATAAATTAAATGCCACAGAGAGAATTTAATCACAAATTATAATCAAAATTAAGCAATAATTCCCTACAAAAATATATATATCTTTAGCACTTATCAGTATCCATTAAGCGAAACGCTTAGCAAGTTAGTGTTTGCTAACTTGTAGGTGTCAGAAGTCAAGAAAGAGCCAGTGTAGCAGAGCAACGTCAGAAATTGTCAAAATCATAGCGTGGCATATACTAAAGAGTTGAAAAAGGAATTTTTGATGTGTATATGAATTAGTGAATTGAAATGTAATTATATATATATATAATTAGTAAAAGTGAAAATTTTAAGTTCTACATATCATACAGAGACGTGTAACTCTCTTATAGGTTTATCCCGGTAAGCCTAGAAGGGGTGTTACGTTAGAGGTCGGCCATGTCCTGAGCTTATCGTCGGTGAGTGCGTTGTAGGCAGTAGTGCAGTAGTGGCGCTAGTTTCTAGATGGAGATGGAAGGAGGAGAATAAGAAGAAGAAAACAAAGGAGGAAATGAAGAGGAAGAAAGAGAAGAAGGAAAGAGAATGGTTTTTTTTTTTTAATTTTTTTATGGAAAATCCACTTCAGCAAAGGACCCACTTTTTTGTTGAGCATGGCAAGTGAATGGGCTAGTAATAGTCTAATTTTATGACAAATATCACAATTGGTCCTTCGATTCTGCCAAATCTTTGAATCTTTGACGAAAATTTGAACTAGGGGTACAATTGCTTAATCCCCAATTTGTTGAGGGTGATATTAGTGCAAAGTTAGATTTAAGGTGAAATTAGGAACAGGCGAAAAGTTCGGGGTGAAATGATGGGTTAGGCAATATTTTTACATTTTAATCCTTCTAAGTAAATTATTTTAATTTTTTTAAATAATTAATAAGTTGGAATGAGAATAGTAGCTCCATGGACACCGATTAGTAGGAGGAGCAAAAGGTCAGCCACCACCACCTGACGGACTCACTTCAATCATCTTAGGACCACTAGCCTTTGATGAGTCCACAAGTTCCAGCACCTTCGTGAGCAACGGTCAAGTGTAGCAGAACGTCCGAATCCGGAAATTCAAACATTTCTAGCACAATTTTCTAGTGATTTTTCATTGGCAAGATCTTTTTTTTGGGTGTCCTCAATCATCAATTTTGCCGTCAAAATTGTGATTGATGGAGTGGAGTTAGTAAATTTTAATTAGGTCATTAAGGCTAAGATGGAAGATGAAGTTAAAAAGGTCTCTAATCTTGAGAAGGAGATGTATATATTTTATTGACTTGTATATATATTTATTTACATATACATTTCAATGTTTATTTTCATATATTGCAAATGATATCTAACTCAAATGCTCAGTGGTTCGACCTTAATATAACCATAAAAACTTAATTTGCTGATAAAATATCCTATCTAAACTCAACAAATATTTATTCATTTTGGATTGAATCCCTTGCAAGTCGAATCTTGCAAGGACAGGGAAAAGATCAGAAATATTTAGTTTTCCAATCAATTCCATTATCTCAGTTACTACGTGTCTAAGCTCAACTCCTATTCCACTTTTGTCCTCACCATGCAATGCCTCACGCCATAAGATGTTAAAAATCATATTTAATATAGTTAAGAAGATTTGTTCTCCTATATTAATAGGTGAACCAACCTTTGCATACACTTCTTTCACCATTTCGTGAACCTCTCGTCTCTGAAGCATGTAGCAACCATTAACACTCGTGTTGCTCATCATTTCCTGAACAAGAACCTTTCGCATTTTTTGCCATCCTTCATCGTTAGACGTCTAAACGATTGTTCAATATTTATGGCATTGAGTAATGTGTCAATTTTGAGCATAATAATTTAACGGAAAAATTGCAATTGAATAACTTGAAATGTGCCATTGTATTCTATGCAACGGTATATTATATGCGATGACGGAGCCACGTTGGAGCCAAAGGGGGCATTGGGAAAAATTTTTTTTATTAGAGAGAGAGGAAGATGAAAAACGCAGAATCACCGCTGCAAAACGAGATAACAGTCGGGAAAGAAAGAATGAGGAAGAAGAAAGAAAGAAAGAAAGAAAGAAGGAAGGAAAGAGGATTGGTCCAATACGGGTTATGGGCCGATACTAATTATGGGCCTAGAGTTGGTACACTATATTATTATTATAAACGGATTTGAAGATGAATAGCCATACACTGCACTATAAGATCAATTAATCAGAATAATATATTCAGGTCAATTATTATGTTCAATTGGTCCTTTCTTGCTCATTGTCATTCTTTTTTTTTTTTACTCATTTTTTTTGGTCATTCGACTTACTTGACAAAATAAAAAGCTTGAATATTTTGGTATTTTTATTTACTTATGATAAGTATTTTGACATAGGAATGGATCAAGTATTTTTACTAATTAATGTGTCACATAAGAATGGAAAATGTTAGCGATATAGCTATTATGTATAGATTTCAATCAATGAAAAGTAGACGAGGATCATTGTAATTCAATTATAATTTTTAATATTATTTATGAATTTTACATTTTTGTGTCATATTTTTTGTTTATTTTTATTTTTAATTAAATTACCAGAGATAGTAACGTAGCCGGGATTTGGGCCTCCGACGCCAATTTCCTGACTACGCCACTGATTATATGCTCAAAACGGATTTAAGATGAATAAGAAATTGAAGGTCAATGTGAGTTTTGGACAAATGTTAAATGGGGTAACGTCGTGCACGACGCAAATGCCAGGCTGAAATGGCATGGCCCATTTTTAATTCTGCCCTCAAATTCTTGTTATTTAAAACTGTTTTTAATTGCTATATGTTGTATAGTTTTTAATTGCTTTTAAATTGCTATTCGTCAAACAATTAAAATTGGCAATTAAATTGTTTTAAATTGGTATTGATTTCAGCAATTGAAATTGGCAATTAAAATGGTTTAAAGTGCTGGGCAGTTTTTGAAATCAGAATTAATTCTTCAATTTAATTATTTTGAATTCTCATTTACATTTGCAATCAAAATTACGGTAAACAATTCTGATTTAAACCAAATTTAATTATTTTGAATGCCAATTACTGCAGCTTTAATGTTCATTCAATCTCCACATGTCTGCACTGCCTATAAATATAGTCCTCTTTTGTTCATTTTGTTTTTACACACAATTGTAAGCTTTTGAAAATATTCTTTTTCCCTATGGTTTTTCTTGGCAGTGTACTAGTCTTAGGCTTTCGGTGATAAACTCTGCACAAGGTTCGGTCCGTTAATATTGCCGTTGTATCTTGGGAGATGATTATCATACGCATGCAAATTTCGTCTTAAGAAAATTGTTCGTACATGCCTCGGTTTTTCCCTCTACTCCAATTTTCCGGTTAAGGTTTAAATTCAGTTATTTCTTTTCAATTTTTGTTTAATTACAGTTTACATATTTAATTTATTTGTATTCTGTAATTTTGTTATTTATTATTATTTACAATTTCTTATTAATAAAATCTTTTTTTTTTTTAATTTCCGTACTAACAGATATAAAATTCTTAAGACGATTGTTAGATCAGTTAGTTTGGAAATCGAAAAATATGATTTTATTAGTAAGAAATTGCAAATAATAATAAACAGTAAAATTACAGAATATAAATAAATTAAATATGTAAAATGTAATTAAACCAAAAAAAATTAAAAGGATATAAACAAATTTAAACCTTAACTAAAAAATTGGAGTAGAAGGAAAAACTGAGGCCCGTACAAACAATTTTCTTAAGACGAAATTTGCCCACTTATGTTAATCGTCTCCTATGATACAACGGCTATGTAGCTGAACTGAACCGAGGGCAAAAACTTATCATCGGAAGCCTAAAAATAGCACAACTTGCCAAACCTTGAAAATTGAAGGGAAAAAAAGAATTTCGTTGCCTTTTGGAAAGAATGAAAAGTAGAATCGGAAATTCGGTGTCAAAAACATGAGAGTTTGAAAGTTATATATAGGCAAGCTGCTGAGTGGGAAATTAAAGAATGTAAATGGTAAGCAGTGAATTAGAGGTCCATTACGTGAAACGGCAATCGGTTTTGCAAAACTGAAATATAAATTTGTCAGTTTAGCAAACCTGAGGCAATGAGAAATTATTATAATAATTATTCTTAATCATTATTATAATCATTATCCTTAATCAGTTTTAATTGCAAAGAAATAAAACTGAAGAACACGTTCCTGGAAGGAAAAAATACTGTACAGAATTAAAATAGGCTTGCCCATAGTAGGCAATTTTGGTCCGGTATTCGCGTTACCCACGACGTGCGAGTACGCATCAATTTCTCAATCACTTTTATATACCGTTGGAAGCTCTTATTGTGTAGAATACAATGACATATTTCATGTTATTCAAAACATAATTTTTTTTATTAAATTATTATGCTCAAATTTGACAAATAATCACTTAATAATGTCATATATTCAACAATACCCCACATGAATGAAAATTGAAAACTGAAACAGAATTTTAAAAAATCGAAGTGGTAATAAGACTCTACAGTCGATATCTACATAGGATAGGTAGGCTTTAACTTTTGAACATTTCCTTGTACAAGTATATTTACTTTACTACTAGACGCGATGTCGTTGAACTATTCTGCCGTTTGTGTAAACGATAACATACCACACACAAATATCAACATAACTTGGCTTTTGGTTCTCTTGGTTTTGTCCGTTATGGTCATGGACATTGCCTAGTTCTGCTAGAGTTTCAGAGAACTAAGCCCCTATTAGCCTCCTTTGAACCGACCCTACTTCACTCTTATATAGGTAACCTCTTTTGCTCGATCCTAGATGCACAAAGAGTCATTAAAAGCATAGCTTAATCTTTTCACGTTTTATCACTGTTTACATCATAAGAATGGACACATGGTTAAACCCCCCACAGTGACTTACAAGGTCTATGCAATTAGGTTGTGCCATTGAACCTAGATCTTGGGATATCCAGTCAACAAAGTTGGGTCTTTATATGGTTTAAAGCAAGAATCAAAACAATGGCATAAGAAATTTGATGATACTATGATAACTAGTGGTTATTAGATCAACGACTGTGACTAATGTGTTTATGTTAAAACTACAAACGCAGGATATGTTATCTTGTGTTGTATGTTGATGATATACTCATTATAGGAAATAATGAGAAAATGGTAAAAAATACCAAAAATATGTTAAATTCTAAATTTGACATGAAAGATATGGGACCAACATATGTGATTTTAGGCATTCGAATTAAACGTTCACTTGACGGTCTCATTTTATCCACATATCTTAGTCACACTATGTGGATAAAATACTTGATAAGTTTAACAAGGTGATTCTGGTGTAGCCAGAACTCCGTTAGACATTAGCAAAAATCAAGGTGAAGGCATAAATCAAGTGGAATATGCAAGAGTAATAGGCAATCTCATGTACAAGACTTGACATTGCTTCCACGGTAAGCAATTTAAGTAATATACCAATAATCGAGGGGAGATTCACTGGAGGGCTATCGTAAAAATACTGAGATATACCCGTAATTATGGACTGTACTATATAAGAGAGCTTGTGGTTAAGGGTGTGCATTTTCGGTTCGATAACCGAAAATTACAAACAGAAAGTAAAATTGAACTGAACATTTTGAAACCGAAAACCAAACTGTTAACAGCAAAATTGAAGGGCAACCAAATGAAAAATTCGGTTCGATTTCTGTTCGGTTCGACCAAAAACCAAAATTCAATAAATCGTTGGAAATTATCATACACACAGCACATTTCAATTACAAATCCATACATAAATAGCACTTGTCCAACCTACAAAATTCATACTAATTCAACCTCCAAAATCCATACTAATAGACAACACAATTAAATCCAACCTTCCAAAATCCATACAAATTAACAACACAAATAAAAAACACAATTAAAATATCCAACATCCAAAATAATTAACAACACAATTAAAACCCTCCAAATTCAACATTAGTACAAAAAAAAAAAAAATCAATGGCTTCCGAATGCATGTTATCCACCAAGCATGACATAGGGGAGGAATTGGGATACGAAAATCTCAACACAGCTTTTAAATTAAGTCCTACACATCAAAATAACAAATAGTCATTACGAATGATGGGTGTCGAAACCATAAAAAATAATAACCTGCTCTTCCTAACAAAGGCAAAAATTGCAAATAGGGTGAGAATGGTCGAACCCAAGGGCAGGGGTGGGCAAAAAACCCGTAAACCGAAAACCGAGTCGAAACTGAACTGAATTTTTGGTTAACCAAAGTTTTAGTTTTGTTTTCGGTCTTGAATATATAAAAATCAACAATTTCAGTTTGGTTATCGGTTCTTGATCGCTGGAAACTGAAATCGAACCGAAACCGATGGGATACGGCGCTATTTTATGTTGTGGATGTATATAACCCTAAACTAACCTAACATAGCCTTCATTTCTTATACTTCTCCTTTCTTACAATTCTAGTCGCTCTCTTCCTCTCTGCTCACCATCATTAACCTCTTCATCATTATCTTCAACATCATCCTCATCATACTACTATTTCTTCTCCTTTTTTCTTCTTTTCAAGCTCCTCCTCCCTCTTCCTCTACCATCGCCGCTGTTGGGTTTGCTTATACTTCATCTTCTTCTTCCATAATGACGGCTACCGCTCGTCTGAAATTAATGCTTTAGCTTCGGCCACCGGCGATGGATTTAATGGAAGTAGGAGAAGGGGTTTTATAAAGTAAAGAGAATTTGGCAACTGGTTGAGATTATAATGACTAGAGAAGAAAATCTTAAAAAAAAGGTATGGATTTTGTTTATAAAATTTCAATATTTCTGTTAAATGTTAGGGATTTAGCATCTGATTATCTTCTTTTTCTTCTATTGAGTAACTGTTGATGATGCTGCTCCGGTAAAGCAGTCGACGAAGGACTGACATACCAGATCTGCCGTTGAAATCTGCTCCTCCTTTGTTTCTTGGAGCTTTGGCTTTGGCTTTTCATCATCCTTGATTCCTCGTTACGAAGGTAGTTTTGGGAATTTTGAAATTTATTGATATTGATTTTGTTGTGAACATGAATCTGGTGTATATATATATTTTTTCCATTAATTTTTCAATTTTCTTAAGCTGTTTATTGTAATTGAATTAACATGAGTGTATGAAGATTTAGGTTAGTATTGGATTTTGGTTTTTGACTGAATCGAATCGGAATCGAATCGAATTTTTTTGTTCGGTTGCTGTTCGGTTTTGCTGTTATTGGCTCGATTTTCGGTGTCATAATCATCGGTTCGATTTTTCTATTGGTTTGCCATTTTTAGTTTGGTTCGGTGAACCGAATAAAAAATGCTCACCTTTACCCAAGGGATTAGCCTTGCCCAAGGGTAACTAGAACTGAAATAGTAAACTAAAAAATAAAGTGAGAACTGGGGATTTCAGAAGTTAAATATTAAGAACAAAAATTAAATAGCAAAATAAACCAAAATTCGAAATCAAATGGGAACAAACTCAGCCAAGGGTAATCCTGCAGTATGGAATTCACATAAATTGATTATCGACTCTAAGATAACTTTTTAATTAAATATCACAGACAAGTTATAGTCAGAAAGTACGGTGATCCAACCAATCTTTCTTTATTATTAGATTATTAAGATATGATCTAATAATAATCCATAATCAACAAACAACTCTAAGTATGATGAAGGATTTAATTTGCCAATTGCATTAAAAATTAGAAAGACCTTGCCCTAATCAACAAAAACTACGAGAATTCATTTAAATCAGATTATACCTTCACTTAAAGTAACCCAAAAGCTTGGTCACAATCAAGTTATATCAATCGTCACTTATATCAATTCGACTAAAAAATTACGAATTTAGCCTAGTTGATTAGAAATATAAATTCCTATTAATTAAACAACGAGCTCTTATTGATTAATCAACAGAAAGATACCAGGGATATATTTTCCCAATAATCCATAGAGAAGATATAAATGCAATATCAACTAAAAAAAAAATTAAACATAATAAGATCTCACAATCATGAAGAATTCCAACCTTGGATTATCCCTTAACTGAAAAGAAGAACTTAGCCACTCATGGCCATGGGAAAACACGTAAGAAACTGGAAAAATAAGATGAAATTCGTAACTGTTATGGGTGGTGGCTGAATGACCTTCCTAAAACCTAATTTTCATTTAAATAATCATAAAAATAAGGGTCCACATAAATATAACAAAAATGGCCAAATAATTTATGTTCAAATCTTGTTATTAGGCTCTTAATTAATCTCCAAACATCAAATGAGATCATGGGCCAACGGCCCAATTAAGGTCAGCCCGTTTTGTTATCTCTGCTTGAAGACTCCCGACAGTATCGAAAACGTCAAAATATCTTCTAGCTTTAACTCCAATCCTCCAAAACTCGTTTAATTATGCTCCGTTAGCTTCCTTTTTTGTCAAAATACAACATTCCTAATGAAAATAAGAAAAACTAAATAAATTCCCATATTTAAGCATAAAAAATGTTGAATAAACACAATATTAAGGACAAAAAATATGTTGTATTTGTAAACTATCAACAAAAATGATTAGCTACATTATGAAATATATTATGAAATAGAGTGTTATATAAATAAACTTTGTAACCTCATCAATCAACGTCAATCAATAGAAAGAGAGGGGGGAAACGATGAGCTGGCAACTTTCGTTATATCTAAGAAACAAAAGGAACAATCTTAAAGAAGTTAATTTCAATATGATTAAAATCTAAATAATGTTAAATTAAGTTAAATGAACTAAAACCATACCAATGTCAAAGTTGTCGACATCATCAATAGATTCTTCGACGCACATAGGTTCGTCACCTTCCCTATACTCTAGCACAAATAAGAGCATCTACCATCTTAGGACTCAAGGAACTCCTAAATGTGTCAATAACTCTTCCTCCCTCACTAAATGCTGCTTTCGAAGCCATCGTGGAGATAGTAATAGCCAATACTTCTTGTACCATTCTTCCAAGAATAAGGAACCTACCTGAATTAACTCTCAACTAAGCTAAAATGTCAAAATCATTAACATTATCTCTATGGATAGCTTCATCCAAATACGTGTCCAATTCTAATTTTTGGCTTTCAAGTTCTCCACATGCGATTTTCTGTTTTTTGACCAATCTTCTCACATTCCCCCTCGTACTCATACCACCCCGATCATCTTGTAAATTACTTGTAGCATTTGGATTGGTAGGAAGTGCATCGGTAGGCTTCTCCAATTCTTTTTGATACTTCTAAAAAAGCTCCTCTAAGGACATTTTAATCGAATTGAACAATTTAGTTCCCTTTGTATCACCATGTTTTTTTTGTAGAATTGTTTCCATGTATCCCAGTTTGTCCCTTGGATAAAAATAGAAGCTATGTAGATAAGTTTGTTCATCCTACCAACATCACCCTAATATTTATCAAACTTTTCCTTCATCATTTCTCTCATTAAAAAATGTGTTACTAGTGACATACAAAGTGTCGGATATGTGAAGAGTCAAATCATAAAAGAATTGTAGAAGATATGCCATTCTTCTTACTTTATTCCAATCATCATACTCTGGTTTGCCAAGATCTTCTTTAAGGGTTGACTCATAAAAAGGGATTGAATTGGGGATAACTATCAAATGCTTGCTCATACTTCTCTGCATCCCGCAACATTAGGAAGGTGGAATTCCACCTAGTGGGTACATCTAAACACAACCCATGCTTGCACTCAATTTTTTCAGCTTCAATAGCCTTTTTGAACCATTTTAACCTAGCAGGAGATGATCTAATAAATCAAATAACATTTTTGACTCTTGTAATGTAAGAATCAATCTCTTTGGTACCCGCAATTACAACTAAATTAATAATATGTGCAATGCATCTCATATGGAAATAAACTCCCTTTGCAACTGTTGATTTTCATTTATTAAGTTTGTTTTTCAAATATTCCATTGCTGTATCATTTGAAGAGGCATTATCAAAGGTTACAGTCATTATCCTATTAATCTCCCATTTTAAAAGTGCACTCTCAATCGCCTTACCGATTGATTCC
>CATIWJ010272411.1:0-15556 GCA_949640765.1 Croton laevigatus | reverse complement strand
GTGGTCGTAGCCATAATTATGCCCATTTCATCATTTTCATACACTGTGCAGAATTTTCTCAACCATATGTCATAACATATCCTTATCTATAGGATTCCATTGACCAAGCAGAGCATAAAATACAATTTCATTTGTCATATTATCTTATTCAATTCAAATATCTCTTAGAAATTCATTTAAGAATTTAAAATCTCAATATCACTTTTGCCGCGCCGGTGGCATCGCGCTTGCAACCACCGCGTCGGTATTTATTAAAAATATAACAGCTTTTGTAAACGACTCGAACACACATTCGAGTACCCAACAATAATTTATTCAAGCAATGAAAATATCAAATACTTAAAATAAATAATCAAAACCAAATTCAATTCAAATACTAAATAGTACCGAACAAGTATTTTAAAATAGTACCAAACCTGATAAGTTGTCTGCGAAAATATTCCTACGCGAGTATTCCTTTAATTCCCAAATGCCTCGGTATTTTTCGGATCCTAAAAATAATATTCGAATATTTAATAAATCCAATAATTAAGCTTTTGGGTCATAATAATAATATTTAAGTGTGTTTAATAATTTATATAATTTTATTTGAGTTCCTAAATATTTAGAATTCACTAAATAATTTATTTATTATTCTGTTGGATGAAATTGCACTAAATAATTAAGTTTAGGGGCTGTTTAGTAATTAATAGGACTTAATTGAAAAGCCAAAGTGAGTTCAGGGGTCTAAATAGAAAACGCGGAGGGATCTTATTGCAATTTTCCTAAGTTTTTGGGTTAAATTGTAACGGAGGGACTTAATTGAATAACTAAATAAACTTCAGGCGCTAAAACAGGAGGTGGTAGACTCACCTGCACACGGCAGCAAACCGGAAGGACCGTTCCGGAATTTGCCAAAGCGCGCCTCCAGCCCGCGTTTAAACCTTCTTCTTTCTTAGCTCTGTTTTCATTTTCCGTCGCCAACCACGGCCCAACAAGGCCCAATGGCGTTCCCGGCGGTGTATGGCGGCAAGGTGGGTACCGGCGGACTCCTCTCAACGGCGCCGACCTGCTGGGGCTAGGGCTGCAAACGAGTCGAGCAGAGCCGAGCCGAGCCGAGCATTGGCCTGCTCGCGCTCAGCTCGTTTATTAAACGAGCATAAATTTGGAGCTCGAGCTCGGCTCGTTTATTAAACGAGCGAACTCGAGCGAACTCGTTTATTTGACGAGTTTAAATAAAAGCTCAAGCTCGGCTCGTTTAGGCTTGATTATTTTCGAGCCGCTCGATATTGGCTCGTGAGCTCGAGCTCAAAAGCTTGTTAAGCCACACAATTAACAGACCTATAATTTTCAATAACGACTAACAAAGATCTAAGCAAGAAATTACAATGAAATTATCAAAAACCCAGCATAGGCAATCCAGATTCAAAAACCCACATCCAAAACCAATCATCAATAAACATAATCTCCAAATAAAGCAAAAATCAGCTGGAGCTAAAAAATAATCAGATTGATTGTGAGACAAAGAATGGACAAAATTAAAAATGAGTATAACAGAAAACCATCCACCCTATTGCATTAAACTCCAGCAGTCACGTTAATTACAGTATGGAACCAGAAATTAAAGATCGAATTCACCAAAGAATCCCCAAAACCCCGATTAAAGCCAAACCCTAAGACACCAAGATAAGTACAACGTTATAAATATAAAAAAAACCATTCTGGACTTGTAATTTTCGGAGCTTTGATTTAATAACTGGCCTTAAAACATTAAAAAAAGAATTGTACCAGAGGCTGAGCAGAGGTAGCGGCGGAATCAAAATCTTTATCTTCTGGTTATCTTCTTCATGTTGTTGTTCTTCACACCGTTCTCTTCGACAAAAGATCTGTTGATGAAGATAAAATCTGGTGAGCTGGAGAGCTTGGAGAAGAGATTTGTTAGAGGAGTGGATGTGGATTGATGGCGGCTTGCGATTGGACAGATAGGAGTGGGCCAACGCCAGACTGGTGTTGGGACTGGGTGGTGGCCATGGAAGTGAAATCAATCAAAGAAGAGAGGGGATGAGGAGATGAAGGAGAAAGGAGAGAAGAGAGGGGACGCAGAGATGAAGGAGAAATGAGAGAAGTGAGAGGAGGCGGCGGTAGCAAAGTTTAGGGTTAGAAAAATTTTTAGGTTAATTTTTCATATATATGTGGGTAAATGACACGTGGCTCGCGAGCGGCTCGTTAGCTCACAAGCCTTGCTCGTAAATCTCTCGTTTATAAATGAGCTCAAATATTGCGCTTGCACTCGGCTCGTTTATCTAACGAGCGAGCATTTATCGAGCCGAGCGGCAAGCCGCTCTGTTCATTTGCAGCCCCTAGGGCCCTCTAGGCGGTCGGACGGTGATCGGAGAGGGAGAAACAACAGTTTGAAGTTCCTGTTGACTTCCTCAAGCTCCGGTTTGACCGAGCTCAAATGGTGGCTTCTGGCGACGTGTCGACGGGTTTCTTACGCGAAACTTGTTCTCCTCAACCTGATCTACACTTCTACAATCTCGGTTTTGGCTAAAAATACAAGGAATTCAAATCACAATTTCAAATTTTTCCCCATTGTTCGTGCTCTGTTTCTTTTTCCCTTTGTTTTTTCTTTATTTTTTTTTTTTTTGTTTTTTTTTCTCTTTTTCCTTGTCTGATTATCATCAACCAACACCAAATTTCAACTCCATATTCAATTCTTCACTTTTCCCCTTTAATCTTATCTTAACTAAAATTATAATTTAATCTTATATTATTTTTTTTATATATTAATTATTATTATTATTATTATAACAATTTTTTTATTAATATTATTATTGTTATTGTTATTAAAAATAATTTTAAAACTAATCCTACGATTCCACTAATGTAGGGTTACGAGAGTTACAGAGGCAGCGCCGGTGGTTGGTTTGCCGCTGTTGTTGCTATACCAATGGAGAGAAACTTTCTCACTCTTCGCAATCAATCGTTCAGTGGGAACCCAAAGGGATGAGAGAGAAAAGATGAGAAAAGAATAGGTAGTGGTGGCGGCGGCAACGGAGGTTATGGGTGAATGCTACTGAAATGGTTATTGAAGAAAGCAAAGGAGGAAAGGAAGAGAAGAGATAGGAGTGGCGGTGTCGAAGAGGCATGAAGAAAAAAATTATTAAAATAATTTTTTTATTTTAAGTAATAAATAATATTAAAATAAATAAATAATAATATTAATATTATTTCTATTCAATCTCTAATGGTCGTTTGTGATTCATCTTCCGAAAATCAACTTGGCCAAGGATCAAAATATGATTTTGTTTTGCAATGTCAAAAGGAGCAAATTGGATCCCACAAAAGTAAGGAAATCAAATGATTTTTTGGTCAAAGTTTGGGACAAAATATGTATTAACCCATTATTCATTTGTGCAAAGATTATAAATTGTATCTGATTTCTTGTATTGGAAAATTTTAATTCTGAGAAAAAAAAAAGGGGGAAAAATTCATTTTTCTGAACAATTACTTTTTAGGGTTGAACACGCACCAACCCGTCTACTAATTCGGTTTGGTTCGGTCTAAGAGCAACTTCCCATGTAAACATGAGACATAGAAACTCTGAGAATTACCGAGCTTGCCACTGCCATGGTCGAGCTCCCCAAGCACCTCTCATGGAAGCGACTACTCCACTTTCTGAAAGCCGAGAAGGATCCTTCCGCCGCCCTTTCCCTGTTTGATTCTGCTACTCGCCATCCTGGTTACACGCACTCGACCCACGTTTTCGAGCACATCCTTCGTCGACTCACAGATTCAAGATTCCTGGTTCACATTTCTCGAATCGTCGAGCTTATAAAAACCCAGAAATGCCAATGCACAGAAGATGTTGCTCTCATAGTTATCAAAGCTTATACAAAGAACAAATTGGTAACCAAAGCTTTAGATACTTTTCAACAAATGGAGGAGATTTTTGGGTGTAAGCCTGGAGTAAGATCATATAATACTTTGTTAAATGCTTTTATTCAGGCGAATCAGTGGGATAAGGCTGAGTCTTTTTTTGCTTATTTTGGAACTACGGGTTTATCGCCCAATTTGCAAACTTACAATATATTGCTTAAGATTTCTTGCAGAAAGAAGCAATTTAAGAAGGCGAAACAGTTGTTGGATTGGATGTGGGGTGGAGATTTTAAGCCTGATGTGTATAGTTATAGTACTGTAATTGACGGGATGATGAAAGGTGAGGATTTGTCATCTGCATTGGAGGTGTTTGATGAAATGCTTGAAAGAGGAGTAGTACCGGATGTAAGATGTTATAATATAATGATTCACGGGTTTTTTAAGAAAAGGGATTATCATAAGGCTAAAGAATTTTGGGATAGGTTAGGGAAAGATTCTTTGGCTTATCCAGATGTGGTTACTTATAATATTATGATAAATGGGCTTTGCAAGTGTGGGAGATTTGATGAAAGTTTGGATATGTGGGAGAGGATGAAGAGGAACGAGCGAGAAAAGGACATGTTCACATATAGTAGTTTGATACATGGGTTATGTAAAGTGGGAAATATTGATGGGGCTGCTAGAGTTTATAAAGAGATGGCTGAAAGTGGCGTTGTAATTGATGTTGTTACTTACAATGCAATGCTTAATGGCTTTTGTAAAGCAGGGAAGATTAAGGAGAGTTTTGAATTGTGGGTGGTGATGGGTAAGGGGAATTGTCAGAATATTGTTAGTTACAACATATTCATCAAAGGATTGTTTGAGAATGGAAAGGTGGAAGAAGCAATTTCCCTTTGGGAAATATTCTGTAAGAAGGGTTATGGATCAGATTCTATCACTTATGGTGTTTTAATACATGGCTTGTGCAAGAATGGACGCATAAATAAAGCTTTAAAGATTTTGAAGGAGGCCGAAGATGGATGTGCTGAGTTGGATGCTTTTGCATATTCTTCAATGGTTGATGGATTGTGCAAAGCTGGAAAACTAGATGAAGCAATCAATGTGGTTTTTCACATGAGAAAACATGGTCATAATCTGAATCCTTATGTTTGTAATCCGCTGCTTTCTGGATTTGTTCGAGCTTCAAAACTGAAGGAGGCAATATGCTTTTTTAGGGACATTGAGTATCAAGGTTGCTCTCCTACCATTATCTCTTATAACACACTTATAGATGGTTTATGCAAAGCAGAAAGATACAGTGAGGCATATTCTTTTGTTAAAGAGATGCTAGAGAAAGATTGGAAGCCTGACATTATCACTTGTAGCTCATTGATGTATGGCCTCTGTCAAGTAAAGAAGATTGACATGGCCCTCACTTTCTGGCATCAAGTTCTTGAAAGAGGTATTAAGCCTGATGTAACCATGCACAATATTTTAATGCATGGGCTTTGCTCGGCAGGGAAAATTGAAGATGCTTTGCAGCTGTATTCAAAAATGAAGCAATCAAACTGTGTTCCCAATCTTGTGACTCACAATACCCTCATGGAGGGGCTGTATAAAGCCTGTGAGTGTGAAAAGGCATTAGAGATTTGGGATAGCATTTTAGAAGCTGGCCTACAGCCCGATATCATTTCATATAATATTACTCTTCAGGGGTTTTGCTCTTGCAATAGAATGACAGATGCCATCAGGTTTTTAGATGATGCTTTGCGTCGGGGAGTACTTCCTACTGCTATTACTTGGAACATCCTTGTTAGAGCTACAGTTAATTGCAAGACTTTTGCTGACATTTTTCCCTAGGTCTTTCAGCTCCTAGTAAGAAGTATGAAGTCCTTGAGTTAAGTTAAAGGGATATCATATTCTTTTAAGAGGTCACTGTACTAGTTGTGGACTGTTGGGTGATAAAATGATACGATTCTTTCATGCTAATTTGAGGTGAGTGAGCTTTACAATAGGTCCTGAGCTACTATCGAGTTGTTATTTTTGTTACAGAACACCCTTTCATTGCATATGTTGTTTTCTTATATTGGCTAATGCTTGCAGGTGTTACACCCATGTACTATTTCAGAGTTTACTTCAGCAAATGGTGAGTTTTTTGCTGTTCTGGTCACCAACTTGTACTATAGTCTTCTTATTATTGATTCTCTGATTCTAGGGCTGCCTTGCTAATTCACTATGATAATTTGATATAAAGGTTTTTATCAAAACACTTTCTAAATTAGGTGTGGTTTGGCTTTTGGAATGCATTTACTGGTGCATTTATGGGATTACTAAATACCCACTACCAGTGAGCTAGTGTGTAGCAATTGACCATTTAAGCCTCACAATAAGATGATTATTGTCTCGTTCATGTTACCTGATAATGAGATATATTTTAGAACAACAGCTCAGGTCTGGAAAGTCCAGTCCAGAAGATTATGTCGATCAAGTTTATACCTGCATTCATGTTCTTTTTTTCAGTTCTCTCTAATTTATGTTGGTTGAATTATGGCAAAAGACCTGAGTCTTGCATATGTTGTCAATGGTAAAAGCATTAAAACAAAAGCATGCTATTCTGTGCATCATGAAATAAATGGCCAACTTTTTCTTTGTTTCTTAGTACAGTGAGGGTAGTCAGATAGGTTCACAATGCATCAAGCTTTGCAATTTAGTTACAAGATTCTTGGTGATTTAGTAATATTACCAGGGTCAAAGTGAATGATGCAAAAGAAAACTGCTTGATGTATCAACTCCAGGTTGTGAGTTTTCACCTGGGGCTATTGATCATGCTATATTCACTTGAAAGTTTCACCATTACAGATTTTACATCATAATTTCATTAGATTAGATGGCTAGAGAAATTTTTACTTTTTTTCCTTGTCGGTCTTCTCCATACTTTCAATCTCAGATGACAATCTCTGCTCGTAGCTTAATTGAGTGATCAAACCCACCAAAATTGCTCCAAGAACTGCTACTTTTCGCCAATCAGGTGTAGAAAGAATGAAGGAATCAGCAATAACAAGAGCCAGCACTGCAATTAAAGCAAGGTAAATATTCTTTCTAACTTTGGACCCAGCTTTTGCTTTGGTTAGCTCTTTAATCCTGCCTGCTTCCGCTTTAGCCTTGGCTTTATCAGCAGGCGGTTTCTGTCCCAAATTCTTAAAGAACATGCCCTCATTCATGTCTTTGACCATTTGATCTTCGAACTCTGCCAACTTATTTTCATTCTCCTCAATTTCTTGTTTGTTCAACTGTGCAGATTCTTCAAAAGCTTGCATCTGACTTTCCATATTCCCCAATATCTGCTAATAGAAAAAGTAGTGAATAAAAAATTGTGTTCATTAAGTTTTAAGATAATTGGTTAGCAATACCCTTTTTCTTTCTATCTGTAGAAAAAAGATTTTCTCTTTATGGCATTGACAGTAAAGGAATTGAAAGAACAGAACAGACCCTGGTACCAGCTTCATCAAGTCCTTTAAGAGCATCTTCTCCAATCTTATCGACCTCCGCATTGGCTTCTTCACCAAATTGAGTAAGATAAGCTGATCTTTCATCTATGTAATCACTGAGACGGACTTTTGAAGCTTGAAGCATAGCTATTCTGGCAAGCAGCTCTTGCTTACTAATATCACCTTGTGGAGGCGGAGACGCATCCGACTCTGAGTCAGGATTAGAATCACTGGATTTGGAAAGGCATAACATAGAATTCTTTTGGTGGAATGATTTTCTTGTATGGAAAAGGGTATGCTTTATAGGTGCGAAAGAGGTGTTAATAGCTTTGAGCGCCATCATCTTCTACTTTCTCATACGGGAAAGACAGGTGGGAGGTGCTTATTTTGAACCTTTCATTTGTTTTGGTTTGGTGGATATTGTTGTTAGAGTGTAGCCAATAGGAATAGCAATCCTTTAAAAATGAAATTTTTGTAATTTTCTTTTAAAGGCCTTTTCTTGTTCATTGGGCTCATGTTATAGATAAAGCATGGGCTTTAGCACATGATAAAACACTCCTAAAGTTTGTTCTCGTATGAATTTTCCAACATGTTTACAAACTTTAATAATCTGCCACTGTACCTGAGTTGATTAATGTGCTAACCAAGTTGATGAATGTGCTAATTACTTACTACTAAGGGGCAAATTTATGGATTCCGCAAATATCATACACATCAAAGTTATGAAAGTTGTATTTAGATATAACAATTACCTAATTTTAGTCCAAAGGCTATTTACAAGAAACATAACCAAACATAAATGCACACTGATAACAGAATTACTAGAAATTAGTCTCAGTTAGCATGCCCAGTAGCCTTCTTGTAAGTATACCACTTTGCAATCCAAAGATAAACAAAGAAGTTCAAGAGGCTGAGAATGGCTAAGAGCCAATAGAAGTAATCGAGATGGCCTCTGTTCAAGTTGTCCGGAATCCATCCAAGCTTACCATGCTTTGTAGTAATTTTGGTCACTACAGTAACCAAAAGAGTACTCAAATAATTTCCTAATGCAACAGTTGTGAGTGAGAGAGCTGAGCATAGACTCCTCATAGCATCAGGTGCTTGGTCATAGAAAAACTCCAGTTGTCCTATAAATGTGAAAACTTCCGCACATCCAATCAGAAAATACTGCGGAACTTGCCAGAAGATTGACATTGGAATGTACTTAAGATCATAGTAACCATTCTTCCGGACGAGTTGGAGCCGAACAACCTCTAATACTCCAGCAGTGATCATTGAGAAAATGGATATCACAAGGCCGATGCCCATTCGTTGCAGCTGAGTGAATCCTCGATCATTCCCTGTGTACTTTCTTGCATATGGAACAATGATTCGGTCGTATACTGGAGCCCAGAAAATGACGCTAAGGGTATCAAAGAGTGAGAGAGACGCTGACGGAATCTTGAAATGGGGACCCATATGTGGGTCCATGGTGTTGCCTTGTAAAACAAACATTGTGCTCATTTGACTATATACAGTGGCAAACACAATTCCACTTGCCCATATTGGAAGCATTCTAATAATCCCCTTCAGCTCTTCAACTTGAGTTACTGTGCACAGTCTCCAGGGGTCTCGTGAGCTTTTAAGGCTATCAGATTGGGTCTCCACCGCTGCTTTGTCAAAGAACCTGATTCATAATTTTGTTAAGCAATAATGACCAACCAAATCTAATTTTTAAAATTTGAGAACATTACCAATGAAGAATATCCTTTGCACGTGATAATTAATTGATAACTAATTTTCTTCAGTCAATGTACAAATTGAAATATCTGCTTTAGAATACTTACGTGAGCTTGTCAGTGTGCTCAAGTTTGCGACTTCCTTTGATGTGACTCTCTTCATCTGCAGTCTCATAAAGAAGAGACCTATCAGCAGGAACTTGAACATGTAGTTTTCTAAAGGATGCAACTATAACCTGAAAGATCCTGGTAAGTGGACTTCCTCCAGGCTTTTGAATTCGGTATAGCTTGCTTCCTGCAAAGAAAAACAAAACTGCAATGGCCATTGCAACTGTTGGGATCCCGAATCCCCACCCCCAACCAACATTCATTTGTATCCAGACCAAAACTGAAGAAGCAATGAGGGCGCCAATATTGATTGATAAGTAAAACCAATTGAAAAACGAGCTCTTCTTTTGCTTTTCAGTATCATCAGTTTCATCAAACTGGTCAGCACCAAAGGACGAGACACATGGCTTGATTCCACCAGTTCCAAGAGCAATTAAATAAAGGGCAACAAAGGATACGGCAGTTTGTGCTGTTGTTGGGTGGCAAGAATGGTTCTCACATGTAGGTTTCAATCGGGGAATAGATGCAGAAAGAGTTAGTAGCGTCATCCCCTACAAGAAAGTAAGCATTTATTATTGCTGCACTAGCCATGTTCTGCAACTGCAGATTTAAATGAAAAATTTTTGATAGCCTATTTTTAATGCTCTCACGTCACTCCCAAAAACTGACACTAAACCTTGTGAAATGAAACGTACAAAGAAACAAATTGCCATATTACTGGCAACCATACGAGAAAACCAACAGTTCATCAACATTTGATTGCTGGAATGCATACTTTATCCAAATTTTTTCTTTGGATTATCTTAGAGTGGCTGATAAAATTAAAAAAAAGCATGATAAAACACACCCTTACAGTAATATTGATACTGGAGAAGAGATTGGTTAAAATTTATGCAAATTATTTGAATTTAGGAACACCGTACGGGTAAGAATTTGGTTTGAAGTAAACTTACAGAGATATAGATGATGACAAAACTGGCAATTGTCCAATATCTTCCCAAGTATGCATCGGCTAGGAAGGCTCCGATGAGTGGGGTAACGTAGCAAGTTCCAGACCAATTAGTAACATTGTTTGATGCAGCAACATTCCCTTGGTTGAGACGTTCCTGGAGATAGTTCACAAGATTGGTACTCATTCCATAGTAGGCCAACCTCTCACAGCCTTCATTCCCTGAATTGAAATTTTAATGTTTTGTGACAAACAGAATTGCAGCTATCTTAGCCAAGAGAAAGACAAAGTCAATTAAATATGTCATACCAAGAATAAAGCGGCAAGCTTTCCAGTTTCCAGTTTTCTTTTTGTCAGCAGGTTTTCCTTTGATATTCACTGTCCCATCCTTGGTGTATTGGTCATCTTCTGCCATAGTTTTCCCCAAAGCTTGCTACTTGCTATTTAGTTCTAAAGGTTCACCTACAAGAGGAATAATTAACACAAAAATAATATTAGAATCAGAGCTGTCACAGGATTCATAAATTCAATTAAATCACGCAATTCTGTTCTTTTGGCTTCCAGAACAGAGAACAATAAAATAGCAAGCAGCAAGCTTTGGGGATTGATTCCTAATAAGTGAATTACTGGGCTGGCAAAAATCAAATCAGATAGTGAAATAACACGCAAACCCAAAAGCAAAAGTGATTTACAATTTTTTTTTTAAAGGTGTATTTTTATATATTAAAAAAGAAAAGAGGAGGATCGCATTTTGACTCCAAAATAAAATTATCTGCTAGAGGGGGCCCGGGCCCAGTCCCAGTCCCAGTCCCAGTCCCAGAAATGTTCTTATCAATCCATACAAAATTTTGCTATGTAAGCCAGCGTTGTCTCGCACTGCAGGCATGGAGGCACCCATAATCAGAATCTCATCAAAGAAATGTAAATTTCATACCTTTTTAGGATTTTCAAATTTGAATATACTTCAAATACAAAAATGAACTTTCCATAAAAAGAAAAAAGTAGAGTTGCTTCACGCGTCTGTATGCATTATGTATTAGATTGAATCATTGATGCAAAAAACAAATCAAAACACAATTCAGAATTAGCACATCGATTCTTAGTATCATATACTAAATCAAACAGAGAAATCCACAATTACACGGAAAAGCAAATAATCAGGAAGAAAGAAAGAGGAAGAGAATAAATATACCAGTCTGTTATTAATTGCAGAGGAAGAAGAAGAAGAAGAAGAGTGAGGTAAAAATGAAAAGAGAATGAGAGGCAAAATAGGAGAAGTCCGGTTCCAACTCCTGCACGCCTCTGTAATATACACAGCAGAACGAGTGATGAGAATCGGTTGAATCTTTAACTTACCTATACTCATGGAAGTTTCATATTTTACAATATTACCCCTCCATCTTTTTTATATTTCTGCTCTCACCCAATACTTCCCCCTTATACCGAATTTGGGTGGGGTCAGGTCATTACAAAAAAGCAAAAAAAATTAATCAGTCTCTCAATTTTGTTAAAAATAATTATTTTGTATTTGTACGTTGTGATAATAGGTATTTAATTTTTATATTTTGTGTCTGTTAAATTATTTAATTTTTCAATTAAAAAGAGCTGTTAAGTGGATGTGAAATGAAAATATTACACTTAAAAATTCTAGAGAATGAAAATAAATTTCAGGAAAGAAAGTTATTTAGTCCCTGTATTAAAATTTAATACTACCTCCGTTTTTAATTGCATGAGATTTTTTTCTGAAGGGTAGTTTTTAAAAAGTTGAGATTTTTAGTATTTGTGGGTGTATTTTGACCATTTTGTTCCTTGCCTTTTAGTGGGGAGATGAAATAAAATAATGTTACTTTATTTGTGTTGTCAGCAAGTGTGAGACGTGAGAGATAAGATATGATAGTCTGACTGACATGCGGCAGGCGCTGTCATATGAGAGAGGAAGAGAGAGAAAAAAGCGTGAGGTGTAGACTGAAACGTTGGGTTACAGTTTTGGTTAATATGGGTGCATATTTTTTTATGTAATGCGGCCAAAAGTTAAGCAATCAATGACATTCGATGTAGAATGATGCAAAATGTAAAAAACATGCACCCAAAATTGATTGAAAATGTTGCAAACTTGGTAAATTTTAACAAAAAAAAATTGAGAAAAAATGGAAAAATAATTATGAACGAAAATGGGGTAAAAAAAGAGAGTTGCCACTGTTCTTAAAAAATTTGCAACCAAAAATTTCATTTCCCTGAAACTCTGGCCATTCAAAATTTGAAATCAAAATTTGCAATCAATCAACACTTAACAATAACTGCTCCAATCCATAAATGAGTAATAACTCCCCACTTATTATCTAGATTACAATCAGCCCTAACCGTCCACTTCCCCAAACTTGTCTAAAAACCGAAATTAATGGCACCAAAATTCAAAACTCAGGCTAAGAAACCGCAGAGACCCATGGAAATGTCCACTGACCTGCAGCCAACACCCCCGATTCCGATGAAGCAACGATCTACTTGCTTCCGTGTTCTGCTAAATCAAAGTGCAAAAGCAACGAGGAGGGTGGAGAAGGAGAGGGAGAGATTAGCAAAAAAAAGATGCTACACCTTTTCCCTCGTCCCCTGTGCGAAAGAGGAAGGCCGCCTCTCATGAGCCTGCTCCTCAGAAGAAGAAGATGAAGAAGAAAAATGATGCCCCTTCAGAACCCAGTTCAGAAGAGGAAGAAATTGAACCGAATGAGAAAGAATAATATGATTGGGACAGGTATGAGTTTCTGGACAATTTGTATATTGAGTTTTTTTAATAAAGTAGTCATTAGGGAGCAATTTTTAGTAGAACAAAAGGTTGATTTTCCATCTCTTCTTGAGGTGGGAATGGATTTGTCTGTATTTTTTTGTGATAAAATGCAGCATTTTTTGTCTACGGATGACCCATATTATCCTAAGTTAGTAAAGTTATTTTACGCAAACTTATCTGTTGAGAGTCATAAGTTAGGGAAGAGGGATGATGTGGTTGCTGTCAATTCATTTGTAAAAGGGACGGATATTAGATTGAATGTGAAAAAAAAATTACAGAGTTGATTGGGTTAGATTCCGAAGGGTATCATAAATTCATTAAAGATGCAGCCATTCCCTCTGAGATTGATTTGCCACAGCTTGCTTATGAACATTTAGCTCAAGTTGGGTCTGAGGGTAAGTTGATAGGGACTAGACTGAAAGCTTTACCTAGGCTGCTCCATATGATAATTGCATCTAGAATCATTCATAGAATGGGTTCTAAGGATAGTGTAACCAAGGATGAGCAATTAATCATGTGGCATTTCATCAATGGAAAAAAAATCAATATTCTGTCCATCATTCTCAAGAATATTGTGAAAACTTTAAATGTTATGGCTGAGGAGGATTATGCAGGGAGGAAAAATCATGTCCATTTGTCCTATCCTAGACTGATCTCCAGGCTTATAAAAAACGTAGGTGTGTGCTTGGAAAAAGAGAAAGAGGAGAAGGTTAAGGAGAAGGAGATTATCAATCCACTTTACCTGCAACACTGTAACATTGTGAAGAGCATGGATTATGGGTGGATAATGCAAAAGTATGTGCAGCCATTTGATGAAATAATTTGGAGAAAAAATGAAGAGGACAAGACAGTGAAACCTTTAGCAACTCAGCCCAGGAAGAAGGGTGCATCTTCTTCAACATCAGACAACATCGCCCCTGATCTCCATAAAAAAGTTGCAGAAATTATGGAGATACAACATGAACTACTAGCAACATTCAAAGAAAATGTTGCAGAGCTCAAAAAAAATGTTACAGAAGTTAAGGAGTTGAGGGCTAAGGTTGCTGAGATTAAAGAGATGTTGGCTGAGAAAGATGATGTCCCTGAGACCCTTGAAGACTTGATCTTTCATCCGTATAAAGCTGGTGGCGTTTCTAGTGGCAAGCAAGTGGGTGCAGATGAAGAAAAAGATGCATCCAAAAAGGATGTCGAAGGTGCAGACCAACCCAAAAAGGATGCAAGAGGAGCAAAGCAACCCAAAGATGCACCTAAAAAGTCTGAAGATGCCCCTGAAGGTGGAAAGAAGGATGCATCTCACATATGTGTTGCAGATGTGGTAAAGAAGTTTGCTTGGCCTCAGTTTCCCTCCTTGGGAACTGAAAGCCTTCCACTATTCAATCCACTATATCCAGCTGGATTCTTCAACACCGATGAGCTTCTTCAATATGAAAATCTAAATTTGCCTCCGAAGGGTGCATCATCTGTTGCTGCTGGTGGCCACCCAGAGGAGAAAGTTTCATTTTCTGATGTAGAAACACAAATGTAGATGTCCTTTACTTCATTCTTGTACATTTAACCTTTGATGTGCATATTTCAGTTTTTTTTCTTTATTTGAGAACAATTTTATGGTGATTTACAGAATAAGATTATGATGTTGGTTTTTGTTGTTGATTATTTTCAAGTTTAATGTGAATATGTGACTTATTTTCCTTGTTATATCTCCACTATTCTTAAAGAGAATGATGTCAACATTTACATAACAAAAAGTATTCCTTGTACATCATATTTGGAAAAGATTAGCCCACTTACATAACAAAAAGTATTCCTTATACATCATATTTACAAAAGATTAGTCCATTTACATAATAAAAAGCATTTCTTCCAATTAACAAGGGTGCATTTAACTTCAAATATTGCACCATCTTACTAAGCTGAGTGCATACTGTCTAAAATAATGCAACCAAAATCTTTTATCCAATAGGAAATTCACTAGAATATGGTTGCAAAAGGATGCTCCACAGCAATTGTAGCATCCAAAACAATACATCCTTCCATTGACATGACATCTGGGAGCATGTCTAATGCAATTAATTGGTCCTTCTTCGTGTGAGGTCTCTTGTAATTGTTTACTCCAAGATATTTCATAATCAAACCCATACAATTTTGCTATGACAGAAAAATTTTGTTCATTAATATAGGAGAAAAGGTTTCATAAGCATGAATTATAGCATCGATCAAACCATCGATAGTTGAGGGTGCCAATTTGCACTTAAGGGAATCAATTGCCCTAAAAAAACCTAAGTTAAGAACATTCAAATCTAGACTATTTTAGGGTTGGCACACAAGCCTGATGTCCATTCTTATATCCCTAACTGCCTCATTGAATAACACATCATTAACATCAATGTGAGGCCTAGCATTATCTTATTGAATATAAATGGGTGCATTTCTACTTGTTTGCGGCCATTTTTCTAAAATTGCAGGGAGCAATTTTGTTATCATCATGCATCTGACAACATCTTTAGTCACAGAGGCCAAAGGTTTAGTTACCATAGTTCCGGCCTCCCTATTTTTGGATTTATTTTTCGCTGGTTCAGTAACAGAAAATGGCCAAATTCCTATTTTACCATCAAATATGACAGTCCCATTTGCATCAAACCTAGGTCTAGCAACTGCAGTCAAGAACATTATTTTT
>CATIWJ010272383.1:0-20155 GCA_949640765.1 Croton laevigatus | reverse complement strand
GTTAGACTCTTTCAATCTAAGAACCCCGATGTTTCTTTTGTTCCTTTTTCTACATGACATGTCACATTATATATTAGATTTGTAAGGAACTAATCTGAATTTTTTTTTTATTTCAATTTGAAAATTTATCTTTGGAACTTTAAATTAATTTTCATTAAAAAAAACATTAAATTACAAAATAAGTAACTTTAATAGGCCAAGCATAGATTAATGATAATTGAATTTTTGTGTTCGATTTGCTTTATGAATCAACTTAGTCAAGAAAAATTCAATTCTTGAACGCAATTAGTGGGAAAGTATTTTCTCATTTCTAATCACAAGAAAATTAGAATTATATATAGAGGAAATTGAGTATATACTGAAACAAAAATTTAATATTTAATATGTATTTCTTTATATCTTTCTTACCATTCAACCAAACACAATTATTTTATTTAATTAGAAAAACTTTTATTTTTATCAAATATAATACTTTAATTTTTCTAGAAATCAACTTTTCAAATAACATTACTTTTATTTGAGAAAGTTGAATTTCGGTAATCAAATGACCCATTACTAATAAAGTGCAATTTTTTTTTTTTTTTTGAAAGGAACTAATAAAATGCAAATATAAATTCAAAAATAGATTTAAAATCAGAATTTTCCGAAAATTAATTTTTTTGTAGGTAAAATAAATTCTAATCAAGTCTCTTTTGCAACTAAATTGCACCTAAAATAGTTTACTAACGACTATCTAGCATTCTTTCAAAGCTAAAAAAAAAAAATATACCTAATCATTCTTTCTTATAGATTAAGATTATTAACATAAATTTCCATCAAATAATATATTTTCATTTTTATTTGGTCTATTAAGCTTATATTATAATTTTTATGGTTGAATATTTTGAGTAATTGATTAAAACTTCTCTGTATTTTTATGGACAGTCATAATAATTATTGATATCTAAAATAAATAGATAAATGCATGCATTAGACTTTGAAGGTGACTTGGTTTCGTCTGGAAGTAAAACCAGGCCTAACTATTTACAAAGCGACAAAGACTCACCGACTTAAAAATAGGCTAAAAATTAATTCCCTACACGTCAAATTGAATTTCTTCTTCATTTTGGACTGCAAGACTTGTATTTAAGCAGCCTCTATAGAATAGGCGGTGGGTTCAAATTATATAATTTTAAACTTATTGAATCAAGCCCAAGAGGTGGTCTAGTAGTAAGGCATCTGAGGTCTCGAATTCGAGGCTTAAGTAGAATAGAGTATCTATATATATAAAAAAAAAAACTTATTGAATCGGTCAATTAAAATTAACATAGTTATATCTAGTGCTGGAAATGAGTTCAACATGCTACTCCAGGCTCGATTGAGTAAAAACACTTTATAATTGGTTTTGAAAGATAAAGGAGTCGAATTCATGTCAAACTTCATCTTTGATTAATAAATAAGCCAAGCTCGAATAAACCTATTTTGTCAAACCTATTTATGAGCACTTTTTTTTTTCATAAAATAATTTATTCATGAGCTAGATAATGTTAAAGTTCACTTTAGTTTGACTCGGAAAAACATATAAATTTGATGCAACAAGACATTAACTAGCATCATCAATACAAAAATTAAAAATTCAATCTTCAATCTTTCATTGTATTCATAATATTATGATATTAACTTCCTCACTTGTTCAATTTGCCATTATTTTTTTTTTATAAAAGATAATAGTATCATGTTCGTAATTTTACTATGAGAGAAATGAATCGGTGCCTATCCAAAAACTGTAAAACAAATTACCCATACCTCATCTAGATATTTAGGACAAGTAGAAAATTACAATGACTAAAATAAAATAAAAAAACATAAAAATAGAAGTCAGTTTGCTCAATACTGCTCTCCGATTTCTGGTGAATCCACCTTCTATTACTGATCGTCAGAGAAACCATCTTTAGATTTCTGGTGTTCTTCGCTGTTGAGGATTCAAACTTGTACAAAAATGGACTTCTCAAATTTTGATTTCCGATCTGGACTGTTTCAAACCGGTGATAAATATCTCCCTTCGATCGTCAATCTTTCAATCTCAGACCAATTCTAAGGGATAGATCGGAATAAAAAAACCCAGAAGCCTGCAGTAAAAGCAAAGATTATAACAGGACGCAGATCTCCATCTTTCAATAACTTTCATATGTTGCTCTTGATCAGATCAGGGTCTCTAACAAAGCTAAATGGAATCACCAAAACGAGATAAAGATCCAAACAAGAAGAAAATTGCACGGAGGCAAAAGAATGTAAATAAAAATTGCACTGAGACAAAGAAACAAATAAAATTGCACAGAGACAAAGAAATTTGTACAGAGGCAAAAAAATTGCACTATTCTTTCATAGAGAAAGACATAGGCAAAGAGTTTATTGGATTAACGGGAACGAAGAAAAACATGGTGGCTACCGCCAGTGAAAACACCGGTGGCGGCCACAAAGATTAGGAACCCTAGAAAAAGAAAAGGTTTAGAGAGAATAAAATTCAATTTGCCGTTATCTTTTAACCACGAATTGACACTTATTTTACTTTACTTTCAAAGAAATTCGATTACCAAACATTTAAATACAAATCTATCACCATTATCTATTCTAAAAAAAAAAATCTCATAAAAAGAAAATTCAATAACCCTTAGTTAAAAATAAAAAACATTTATTATTAAAAGAAAAATAGCTAAAGAAAATTATAAAATTAGATCTACTAGAAATATAATGGATCTGAAAATTATAACCCAGTTTTACTAAAAAAAAAATGTATTTTTCCTTAAAATGTCTAAAGGGTTAAAAGATTTTACGAAAACTAATAACTTGAATTTCAAGCGTCTTACTTCGATAAAATCCAATTTTTAGTTTTCGTGAATTTTTTTCCGGATATTGTGAGAAAGAAATAAAATTTTAATTAAAATCACGTCTCATTGGATTTTTCTTTTAGTTGATTTTTTGGATCCTTCGAGCTCTATTAAAAACGGAATCAGGTGCAAAATTCATTATAAAATATTTTGCTGAGGCAAAAATTATTTTTCAAAATTTTTCCAATGAGCATTTTTACATAATTTCCTAACATACTAATCGCGCGTATTTTTCGATGAAACACAGGTCAATAATCCGTCATCAGACCTTAAAGTGTTGCATGGTTTCAAATTTTGGACCATTTTATGTTATATTTTGAAGTTTGGAACTTAAAATGTTACAATTTTTAAAGTTTGAACCATTGGAGTGTAATTTACCCAAACCTATATAACACGAATTGAGAGAGTATTATTCTCATAATATTTAACTTATTATTAATTTGATGTGAAATGACTAGTTTCAATTAGTGATCTAAAATTAACGGAAGTGACATTTTTACTATATACATGAAATATGAAATTAAATTTGCCAATGTAATTTTGCACCATTTAAAATTTTGAATTTTTCTCAATTTTTAACATTATCTCTAATAAATTTCCAATCAATTTTATTTTACAAAAAAACAAAGATTACCAATACCCTTGTCAAATCACATGCTTCTGTGGTTTCAAACCTTTGGAGCTCTATAAATAGCTACTCAATATCTAGTAAATTGCATGCATGGGACTGACCCAAACTTTACCCAAAGGGATTGGCCTGGTGGTTCTCCTGGTGGAAATCTTGGATGCTAAGTTGCTAATTATTATGGGCTTGTTATAGATAAGTTTATGGAGAAAATTAAATAAATTATGTACCCTTTGTGGAAAAGTTGAGATTAGAGTCTCACTTTCTGAAAATAAAATAAATAAATGAATAATAGATGTGTTTATCATTTTCTTTTGTTGCTCTGTTTTTCTTATTAAAATGAATAATTGTTTTTTAAAATTTATCATTAAAAATAAATGAAGATATTAAATATCATTTACTTTTTATAGAGAAATTTTAAAAATTATTATTAATTTAATAAGATATTATTAAGATTATTTATTATAAAATAATTATATTAAAAAATTAAAATAAATTGTTATTACTGATAAAAATTTATAAGTTATAAGTATTAATTTAATAAATTTATTAACTATATGCTAAATATGTATTTTTAAGTAATGTTAAAATTGATTTTATATACCACAGAATAAGCACATATTTGGTTTTTCATTAACTTCATCTTCGAGTTTTTAATAAGTTTTGTTTAAGATTTTGATGATTAAGTAAATTAATAAAGGGAGACTAATTAATAAGGTTGTTGAGTTTTATGCTAATATATAATTGGATCCCTAGGTTCTTGACAAATATTCAAAGGGGTTCTCAAAGTTTTGCTCTGTTCCACTTTAAGTTCCTTTTGTTTATTTTCTTCGAATCTTCCATAAGTCTACTCAATCAATTTTAGTTGAAAAATTACAAGTTGGTCCTTTTGTCAACAAGAATATGACAAATTTCATTCTGGTCCTCCTACTTACAAATAAAATACATTTTAATGATTACCCCTAATTCTAGTTGATTTGTTTCCTAAATTTTTATTTGCACTTTTATTTTCATAATGATAAAGAGATAGAACTTACTAAATTAATAATTATTTAAATTCATTTTTTAAAAAAGTTGAAAATGCATGATTTACGTACACGTGCATGAAAAAAATAAAACATTTAATTTAGCCTTTTTATTTTAAGACTTGGTTTTAACAGTTTTGTTCGTTATTTATTTTTCTCTAAATTTGAAACATTATGTATTATAAATACGTAATTAAAATATAAGCTTCATCTATATTTCAGATCCCTCAAAGAGTGTGGTTGTCCTATGATTGGTTTAAGGGGAAGTCGTTCTCACCTAGACTTAGGGTAAGGAGGCCTTTGCTTAGTCCCGAGGAAGGTACTCATGCCTAGGCAAGGGGAAAGGCCACCCTCGCGACCTTGACTTCTTTATCATGCCAGGCTGCTAGACTCTGAAAATCTAGGAGCCTTTTGGCTCGAGATTTAAGGAGTCCGTTGAATCCTATTAGGCCATCTCCAACCATTAGTCAAAAAATTCTCTAAAATGGAGACTGAAAATAGAATATTCCTAAAAAATACCATCTCTATTTTATCTCAACTCCAACCATTCTTCAAATTACAATCTCTATATAATAAAATATTATTATTTTTTAAACAAAAAAAAAAGAAAAAAAAACAAAAATAGCTGAAAAGAGAAAAATAATAATATAATATTTTAAATAGTAAAATAGAGATTCATTTTGAGTCTCCAAATTTGGAGACCCAAAATGAATCTCTATATTTGTCTCCCTTGGAAACACGAGTATAGAGACCCGTTGGAGAGGGGAAAAAGCTAATATGAAGACCCGTTGGAGTTGGCCTTAGATGCGGAATTTTCAGGATTTCACTGCCTTGGACTCCATAAAAGGCCCTTGTCTGGCACCAGCTAGGACTGATGTCATAGTCTAAAATTTTATTTGGGGACTAAAATATAATTTTTTAATATTTTTTTATTTAGTAAAAATTTTCGTAGACTAAGTGAATTGGTTATTTTAAATGACCGTTTGGTGCTTAGGACGACAAAACGGATATTTTGAGTATAATATTGTATTTTCCAATTCTAAGGGCATTTTGGTCATTTTGACCCTCAAAAATTTTAGGTGCGGAATTTAGTTTCAAAATATTGAGATTTGGAATATAGACTTCGAGACGAGTAATTTGAATATATATATTTTATAAGGGTTTATAATAGGGATGATTTTCGATTTTTACCAGCACCGGTAAAATAAGGTGGAACCGTAAATTGAAATTTACCTCAGTAAAATTTACGTAAATTGGAGAAATGGTTGAGGGCAATTCGGTCAAATTATTCAACGTAAATTGACGGAATAGTTAGGGATAATTTAGTCATTATATTAAAAGATATATTTCAAATCAAATAATAATTAATTAAAGTTTGTTTGAAAAAAAAATAATAATAGTGGACAATAGTCTTTGGCCGACAAAATTAAATCATTAAGAGGGAACTTGATAATGAAGCATTATGAGATTCACAAATGAAGAATAAAATCAAAGAAGATGACAAATTATTTTGAGTATAAAAGACTTAGTTAGAATGAAATCAGAAAAGAAGAGAAAAAAAACATTTTTGGAAGGAAGAAACAGAAGAAAATTCAAAACATTGAGTTGCTATGCTGTTCATTATCTTTAGAAACTAAAATCAGAAATCACCTCATGGGATCATGTTAATCAGTTTAGATTCAAGAAACGCCACAAACCGTCGTTGGAAGTGTGTTTTCCAGTCGGGTTACCCATTAAACCGAATACCCACTCAAATCATTTTTCTTTATTTCCTTCAAAATACAGCCACTGTCCGTCAATTCTGAGGTCAAGAATAGATCGGCAATGAGAAGAGGAAGAGATCAATAGGCATTTTGTTGGAAATGGTGGCTGGAATCGTTAATTAGCTAATCGGGTACGAGTCAAACGTCGTGGCCCATTGCAGATTGAGTCAGGCGAAGAAGACAATGAAGCCGATCAAAACACGTGGATCTCCTGCATTTTGTTGCGAATATGTTTTCTGGTGCTTCAACTTTCTAATATTCACATATTGACCTCAGAAGTTTATTCCGTGTTCATTTAAGTTCCTCTGCCAATAATTGTTTAGGTAATTGGCCTAAAACTTTAATTACCTTTTCAATTTAACCCAAAAATCTTAATAAATTAATTAATTTGATTTTATTTTGATAATTTAATATTTTTAGGACCTAAATAAATTATGAAAACATTATATTTGACTATAAAAATGTGGTAAAATTATTATTTAGAGGTCAAATAATTGATAATTTATTTATAAAATGGACTTAATACAAAAATTTAATTTGATACTTAGTTAATAAAATTATATTTGGGTAATAAACAGATATTAATTTGTGAATAATATCTTTAAATAAAGACTCTATTAACTGGACTTTTAATTAAGGATCCAAAAATTTAATATTTGGACAATTAGATTGAAGAATAATTAAAGGAAACCCAATTAAATATTTATTTGACACAATTGGACTATTTGGTGGACAATTTATGGACAAATACCTTATGACCTTAATTAATGGACAATGATAGGACAAATAACAGTCCAATGACATAAAGAATAAGGACCCGAAACTTAAGAAGACCAAAGTTTGATACTTTAAATGTGGAAAACTTTAAATTTTATTTTATGCATGGTTTTAATATTTGCATTGTTAATTTTTGAAGTTATTATTTTTGGTCTGGTTTGATTATTTGTTATTTGGAATTACCATGAATATTATGATTTTATTCTTAAGATAAAATTTATGAAAAAGATTTATTAAGTAAGATTTAAAATTAAGAAAATATTATTTTTAACGTACGATTTTGAGAAAAATACTATTTGAAGGTATTAAGTAAAATTTTAAAGTAATAATACTTTTGACAAAGAAATAAACAAATTTGGAATAAGTATATTTTTGTTAAAGTATATTAAGTTTTAATAAGATTTTGTAATATGATTATGGTAAAAGTGTTTTCAACAAAATAGAAAATATATTTTTAAACTACTGTATATTAAGTTTAAAATGAGATAAAAAGTGATTATTTCATAAACATAATAAAAATTTTTATTGGTTGCAAAAGATAAAATATGATTATGAAATAAATATATATGATAAGATATGTTTTGAAATTATTGATGAAGTGTTTGATTTAAATTAACTATGATTATTGAAATAATGAATTTAAAGTAAAAATGATATTGAATAAATATCATTGATGAATTTATTTATGAAATAAGATTTTGAAATAAATATTATGAATTGCATAAAGGAAAATATGATTTGGAAATAAATATTTGATATGAACATGATTATGATGAATATGTTGATGCAAATTTCATAATGAAATATATTGCATTTGGAATAAATTGCAAAAATGATAATTTTGAAAAGAAAGGCAAGTATGATTCGGAAAATCAGAAATTATGAGAAAAATATTTTAAGTTATACTAGGATTTAGTTGAACTGAGTTAATGTAGGGAATGATCGATCATATTCTGAGTTTTGATATATGGCCATTGACTTGTTATGGCAATGGCCGTTGTGATTGATTGCAGTGACGACCGATTTAAGTAGCCATTTGATCTGTGAGCAATGTAGGAATTTGGTGTCTGCCATTTGGTGAGTTATCCAAAAAAATAATGTAGCCAGTTGATAACATAGCTAATTGAAGCAAGCTTTGGAGGCAGAGTCTAAAATAGTTGAACTAAAGACGGCTATGCATAGGTTGTTGTCATGTTTAATGCTTTCTTCTGATCTTAAGCTTGATTCACATCGATTTAAGGATATATTGGATGAGGCTATATCTACATGTGAGATTTTATGTTGGCTCATTTTTTTCTTTCATTTCATTGTGAGATTGCAGTCTTACTTAATGTTAGGATAGGATGAATAGACTTGGGTGCCTTGCATTATCCATCATCTATCACTTAATGTTACGCTAGGATGAATAGATTTGGGTGCATTGCATAATCCATCAACTTTGGTATCAATGCAATTTGACTTTAAGGTAATTGCTACGATGGTAATTTCCCTTGCATTCTCTGATATAGGTGAATTGAAGGCAATCAAAGCTTATGAGAAATGAGCAAAGAAGGTATCCGAAACAAAACTTCCTACCATTCCTTTAAAGAGGAAGGCAAAGTGAGTCTTCATGTAGTTGTTTTGTATCTTTAAATGTTCATAACCGTAGTCTCCAGCAACTAACTTTCTGCTGCATTTTTTGCAGATCAAATAAACAATCAGATGGAGATCTCTATGCTCTAATATCTCAATGACAAAGCCGATGAAAATTGATGAAAATTATATCAATTTGATATATTGTTGCAATTTTTTCACATCATTGTATACTTCTCAGATATTAAAAATATTTATATATCTAAAAATTTAATTTTTATATTACTAGATTTTATGTGAATGTAAATAATTTTATTAGTTGGAAAAATAAAAAATTATAATTATTAATTTATTACCTGTATCAATAATTAGTTTCTAACTGTGATTTTATCAAAAAATAAATAATTATTAATTTGTGTAATTTTATATTATTTAGCTATGAAAAGAGAAATTGTAGCTAAAAATTTAGATATTTAGAAATTTTAATTTTGTGGCTAAAAATTTTGCTACAACATTTTATTCGTAGAAAGAATATTACATTTTAATTATACTATAAATTAATTTTTGGCTAAGGGTATTGAATTTTACCTACAAATAGTTAAATCACGTGGCTAATCTTTAGTCACTTTTAGTCATATCATAAAAAAATTGCAGCTAAGATCACGTGGCTAATCTTTAGCCTTTTTAGTCATTATGAAAAAAATTGTAGCTAAGACTTTGATTTTTCAGCTACAACTAGCTTAAATCTCGTGGCCAACTTTTAGTTACGCCACTTCTAGCTATGACATGTCACGGAAAAAATTTGTTGTGACAAAAGCATTTAACCATCAAAATTTTACGTTTAGCCACAATTTATTTTGTGGCTAGAGATGTAATATGATGTAGTGGGAGGTCACTCTCACCTGGACTTAGTATAAGAATGCCTTTGCTTAGTCCCATGGAAGGTTGCTTGTGCCTGGGCAAGGGAAGAAGTTGCCCTCGCGACCTTGACTTCCATGTCAGGTTAGGCTGCTAGACTCTTGAAATCTAGAGGCCTTTTTGGAGCCCGAGATTTAAGGAGTCCGTTGAATCCTATTGGACGAGGAATTTTTGATATTTCACCGCTTTGACTCCCTATAAAAAACCCTCTCATCTGGCATCAGTCATGACTAATCACATTTTGAGACTTTCAAAAAATTATAAAGGGAACAGAGAAGTTTTAGAAAGAAATTAAATTAAATAACAAAAGTTTTCTCTTCTTAAATTTCTTCTTAATTAATTTAAGTATTTGTTTGAGAGTTGTCAAGCTTTATCGGTCCCATATGAGTCGTATAAACCAATAGAAAAGAGAACAAATTAAAAATCAAATCTCCTTTTTTCTTTTCACAAAAATATTAAATCTCCTTTTTTTTTTTTCCCCAAATTAAATCTCCTTATTCTTAAGAGCCCAAAAAATAGAAGTTCCTAATTTATCCTTATTTAGATTTAGATTTGGCATTAGACTACGGTTGATTTGAAATATAGAATCAGACCAAACTTTATTTGGAAGTCTTTATTTGGAAGTCGTGGAAGACAAATGTACATATAATAAAAGAAGGGACATAGACTTTTAATTTTAAGAACTCCCTGGTCTACACGTCAGTGGAAATCTTTTTTCTCTCATAGATTACGCGGTTTCATACATTATTATATAATTTCAAACTATTGAACAATTCCCATAAGAAGAAAATTTATTGAAAAATGGACTATATAATTTAAAAATTAAACATTTATATTATTAAAATTTTAAAATATATCCTGACTTTTATTTTCACCCTTTCTATATCATAATATTCAGTTCGTCTTTTCATCTTTGGGAAAAGCGCAAATTTTAAAATATTTTTTAGAACATACATTTTTTTGGGAAGCCCATTTGTTTTCCAAGACTTTACCTGAATAATCCAGACTCAATCTGAGTCACATACCTAATAGTGATAGGGGACAATTGTAAACGATAAGTCTCGAACTTGAAACATCTTTAAACGAATCTAAACCGTTAACCGCTTGGAATAAGTCTAGCCGTTTAAGGTTCAAACCATTTAAACTATCGGTTCTAAACCGTCAGGAACCGCAACCGAAAACAGAACTGCGCAAATTGGAACAGTGATAAACTGTAACCGTTGAAGGGAGGTTTGGTTCTGGTTAAAAAAAAATAGATCCGTAAACGTTTTGGAACCGTAACCGGCCAAAATCGGTAGTTGAACAGGAGGTTCGAATCATAATATTGCAAATTGTCCTATAAGTTTAGGCAACTTTATTGAACTTTTTTTAGCAAAACCAAAACAACCCAATATTATTAATAACATGTTTGTACAATCCCAGATAAAGAAGGATGTGCTTTTGTAATAATAATTCAAATCCCATATAATATTTACTAATAAATTTTTATTTTAAATTGAATGTTTAACAATAAATGAATTTTTTTTTTAAAGCATTACTTTTTTCATTAATTTTTTCTTCATATTAATGAAAATTTAAATTCTAAAAAAAAATAACATTTTTAGACTCGTGTTTAAACGGTTTTTAACCGTTTGGAGAACCGGATAGAGAATTACTAAAAAGTTCGAAAACCTTTTTTAAAAAACCATAAAGAACTAGAACCTGAACCGCTAGTTCCAAAACTGCCAAATAACCGTTAGCCAATAATTCGGTTAAGGTTTTACTAAAATTGAAAACGTGAACCGCTGGTTCCAGAACCATAACTGAGGTTCTGGAACCATGGCCAGGCCTAACTTGGACAAACCCAGGGAGATTATACCTAATAGTACTTTTATAATGTTTTAATTTAATAAATAACACTTTTATATTTTTTTTAGTTTTATAATACTTTTTATTATTCTTTTACTTTATTGTCCTTATTTAATACATTAAGATTTTTATTTTTCTAAACCAACTGCTATTATATAAATTCATTTTCTTTTATTTCTTCAAATGCCTCCTACCTCACTGTAGGTGGTCGACTTTGCCAATTGTCGAAAAATAAATTTATTTTTTTTTCTTTCTAGTCGCTGCCATTGCGGATCGCAGAAATTGGTGAGAATATTACAAAACCAGCCTAAAATTCATGTTACATGCATCTTTAACAAGAATACACTTTACCATAATAAAAATGCCCTACATCTCATTTATTTTCTAGTTATTCTTTGAATCTGACTGGAGGTTTTTGACATTGATAATTACCATTCTAAAATCCTTTGCCATACCTAACAAGATACACAAGCCAATCAGATTCTGGTCAAGCAAACGTAAAAGATGTAAATAAGGTATTTGTATTTTTTATTAAAATATAACATAGCGAAAAAAAAAAATTTATAAATTAGAATTTTCTCAGTATTTTCTGATATATCACTATAAAAACCTGGCTTAGCTTCACATTCACCACCACCACTACCACCAATAAATTTCTGTTCCTTAATCTGTTGCTCTTTAATCTAAAAATGGCAAAAGCTTTGCTACCCATCATTGCATCAATTATAATATATGTAAGCATGGAAACAAATGTTCTAGTTGTGGCTCAAAGTGTACCAGATATTGTAACTACTGATTTCTTTAATGGGATAATCAATCAAGCTGGGGCTGATTGTGCTGGAAAAAACTTCTATACCAGAGATGCGTTTCTCAATGCTCTCAGTTCTTTTCCTGATTTTGGTAATGGATCACCAGATGATTCCAAGCGTGAGATTGCTGCTTTCTTTGCTCATGTAACTCATGAAACTGGACGTAAGTTCTCTCTTTTTTTTTCTCTTCTCATGTTTATATACATTTTCATTTATTAATAGCATCCAAAAAAAATAACAATGAACAATTTTTCTTGATTTTTGTTATATTATTAAAAAAAAAAGAAATTGATACAAAATAGTTGCCGATATATTTTATTAAATTAAATGCTAATTTATAAATCAAAAAAGTTAGGGTATTCGAATCGAATCTCCATCCAGACGTATGTTGATAGGGGAAGGCCAATCCTTATTTTGTAGCCCATGGGTTAAATTCTTCTGTTAAATTAAAAAAAAAAAATACTAGGGTGTTCAAGATTCGGATTTCAAACTATACATATGTATTGAAAAATACTTAACTAGATTGGTATGTGTATATATATATTTTGCGTTTTTATTTTTTATCGAACAAAGTATCCAAAATATATACCAATTTCCTAAATTATATTGAGTATGTTACAATTTCAAACAATTGATTATGTATTCTTATGAATAACCAAAAATAATTTGAAGGATTAATTTTTAAAGTACTGTCAAAACTTTAAAACAGAACTCTAATGAATATGATCTTAAAATCCATTACAAATGATCTGAAGAACTACTACTTAAAAATAAATTTTGCACTGTTAGTTTATTATCTGGAACCTCTGTGTAATTAAATTCAAGTTGATCCTTACCAAAGTATAATTAATTGAAATAAATATATAATGGTCACTCAATTCTGCAGATTTCTGCTATATAGAAGAGATAGACGGTGCATCTAAAGATTACTGCGATGAAACAAACACACAATATCCATGTGCATCAGGTAAGCTATATTTTGGCCGTGGTCCGCTTCAATTAACATGGAATTACAACTATGGTGCAGCTGGACAAAGCATTGGCTTTGATGGCCTAAATAATCCTGAAATTGTTGCAAATGATAATGTGGTGTCATTCAAGACAGCTCTCTGGTTTTGGAATACCAACGTTCGATCTGTCATAAACCAAGGTTTCGGAGCCACCATTAGAGCCATTAATAGCATGGAATGTGGTGGTGGAAATACTGATGCTGTTCAGGCTAGGACTCGATATTATACTGATTATTGTAACCAGTTTGGTGTTGCACCCGGAGATAATCTTAGTTGTTAATTACAAATCATTTATGTTGATTTCGTGTTTAATTTGGCATATAGGATGGCCAAATAAATAATGTACTCCTTCATATTATAGAGTGACATACATAATTCGAAGCTAGTTCATCATTAGAAATGATGTACAATTAGCTGCAATTAAATGAAATAAGATTACCCTAAATTGTTTCCGAAAATTGGATGAAAATTGGATAAATTTGTTTAGTAATTGTGGTGTAGTTAGTCTTGTCACATTTATTTAATAAAAAAACATTGAAGCTTAAAAATTTGTGAGAATGGGGAATATATAATTTCAATGTAATTAAGTCAATTATGTGTAAATATTATGTTTAGTTATTTATAATTTAAGAATATGTTAAGGGTGAATGTTATTCGAAGTATGTTATAGGCATACGTAAGCTCAAGAAAGTAGCCTAGTAGTAAGACATCTCTTTCCTAGAACTAAGATTCCGGGTTCGAAACTTATTTCAATCCCCTTTCCTAATTTCCCTTAGATTAGAATATCTATGTAAAAAAAAAAATGTTATAGGCGTACGTGTTAAAAGATTAGAATGTAATTTGGGGTTTTGATCGTAATTAATTAGTAATTATATAGTGGAACAGTGACGGCACGTCAGCGGATGACATGCCGTAACCAACAAATAGAATTAATACACTTCGCTTTAATTTTAATTATTTAAAAATAATAATAAATAACTGTATTAAATAAAATATTAATTATTCAGAGATAATTGAAATTAATGTCATGTGCTTTAATTCTATTTATTGATTACGACATATCAGCGGATGATGTGTCGTCACAGTCCTATTATATAATTTTTCCTAATTAATTAACTCTCACACCATATTTGTGTGATATGGTACATTCATATTTATTTAATCCTTGAATGGGATGGGTGGTGTATAAGACCAAGTCAAACATTTACTAAAACAATCAGATTGTCCAAGTTATTAATGTTTGTGCATACTTGTTTTTGTAAGATGAGGGCGAAGTCCTATACATTAACTTTACCTAACTTTTGTGGGTTCATGATTGTCCGTTTCATCTTTTTGGTGGTGGAAATTGAACAAATATTTCAATAATTTTACAAAATAATATTGATTCGATTGAAAAGATGTTATTAACTTTGATCTCGTGCAGAGGCCAATTAGAAAAATTAGTGGCATAGCCAACTTTTGAGGGAATGGAGGCCCACTTATTCGGCGGCGGTAATAGTAGCAGCAGTGGCCGGCAAGCAAGGACGTCCTTGAAGAATAGATGAAGTAAGAAGAAGAGAGGGAGAAGAATAGATGAAGGAAGAAGAAGACGACGACGAAGGAGGAGGAGAAAGAACAAAATCTGTATTCTTATTTTTTATTTTTTTAATCAAAATAATGTCGTTTTGATATAAAATATATATATATAAGTTAATGAAGTTTCACTATAAATAAAACGGCACTGTTTTGAAAATTTCTTTCTTTCTTCTTCTTCTTCTTCATTATTTCTTTCTCCCTCAGCCGATGCATCCCTGCAACTCTAGCTATTCTTACCAGAGCACCAAAACTTGTAAAAATACTGTATATTAAGTATGACTCATTTATGCCTAAATATTTTCTTTCTATTTCCTATTTCAATTTTCTTTTATTTTATCATCAATAATAATTTAATTGGATCCTTATTAATTATTTTTAATTAAATGTCCAAATATTAATTAATTTGTTGTGTCTTGGTTCCAAAATCCCTTATTTTGATTGCTTGACCAACTTATACTTGAAATTGTGAGGTTACTAATGATGTTTCAAGTTTTTCAATGTGTTTTTAATTAATACTCTTCATGCCCAAACAAACCAAGTCAAGACTTAAGTGAAAAACTGCAAAGTGTTATTTCTGCACTTGGGTCGCGCCAGCGAACCAGGTGTCGCGCTAGCGACCAAACCATGAAACTCAAGTCAAAATTTTCTCAAGCTTCTGGAACTGTCGAGACTCCCTGGTCTCGGTCACTACCATACCCCAGCACTAGCTTAGCGGTCGAGACAAATCAGTAGCGGTCGCGACTCACCTCCAACAATTTTTTCCTCGAAGCTTTTGGAACTCTCACTACTCTAGAGTCTCGCTCACTACCTTCAAATTGAAAAGCCGTTGCAATTCAACTATCAAGTCTCGATCGCGACACACAGAGTCTCGGTCGTAACTTGCAAAATTTCAGAACCAACGGCTATCGCATTTAATGTTTGCAGCTGCAACAGAGTACCGTTTGTAACCATTGTAAGACTTTGTCGGTAGTCGCGTGTTCGCTCAAAATTTATACTGACCAAAAGCGACCTGCAAGTTTACGAGGCAATTGTAGTATTTTGATGGTAACCAAGGTCGTATTTACTCAAGGAAGGCTAAACTAATTATTCATTTTCTAAAAGAGCAAATAAAAGAAAGAAAGTAAATAAAATAGTGATTGATGATTTGATTAAAACTAAAGCAAGTTTGATTAAAAGAAATGTTTTAAGTGCAGAATGTATGAAGTGAGAAGTAGAAGAAACAATTAACAAATGATCCAGTGCTCGCTTAGTACTGTTTAGCTAGTATTCAGCTTCCTCAGCTCCTTCCTCGCATCCAGATTTGAACTCCTTAGCCCTGTACTTACGAAGCTTATCAATGGGTGGACATCTGTCTCTATCTACTGCTATAGTAGGGGCTCTCTCTGCCATCTTTTAAAAGGCTTCCACTATCCGTCGAAAATACTCGCCTGGGTCGGGGATTCCAACCCCAGGTACAATTGGTGCAGGTGCTAGCTCAGGTTTTACAGGAGGCTCCTAAGCTCCAGCTAAACTTTGGACTGAGGCGCGTGAGTCCACCTCATCCAAAACTGTTTTATGCGATTCTACCTCTTTTGACATTGCTACAATAAGAAAAGATAAACACAGTAGCCAATCTCAGTACAACATAATATTTTAGACAATCCTAAATGGCATGTACACAAATCTTTAGCTAAACACATCCATTTGATTAATATTAATGAACATTCTACATATAAGTTCAAATCATAACATTCTTCCTTACATTAAAGCCTACTAGTCCAACTATTACTTAATAACCAAAATACATTTGATAACATCATACCAAAAGTTTACTTCCTACTACTACCCTAACTACTCTCCAACATGAGCAGATGCCACTGAACTGGTTGGAGTATGCTTCTCTTCGCTAGGATTCGGCTCAATCCAAGAGTTATAATCCACAGCTACCAAATGTTTTAGAATAGCTCCTAACTGTCGATCTACTTGCATAGAATTAGAACCTCGATTATCTCTTTCTCCTTCCTAAAAATTCACCCTAGCTCTCAACTCCTGGTTCTCTTGGGTCAATTCTCTCATCGTGTTCATCATCTCTTGATTCTCCTAAGTTAACTTCCTAACCCTAGCTAACACTTCCTAAATCTCCTCTTGATCAATCATTACCTTAGTCTTCTTCTTCTTAGGCGTTCCACTTGAGTCGCTACTAATCTCTGTCACCGGTATCTTTTCTCTACCTTTCCTTTACTCTGCCATCTTATCTAAGTAAACCAAACCATACATTAACATACAACATACCATATATTCCTATCTATTCTATTAACACCCAAATCCTACTTCTATTCCCAATCTTACACCTAGGCGTCATGCTTTTAGGGTTAATTCAGTCTATCTAATCTCAGAACCGACTAAACCGATGCTCTGATACCAAAAATTGTAACACCCTTTATAAGCATATTGAAGTAGACCTATAAGAGGGCTACACGTGTAACTCCCCTTTTGGACCCACGAATAAATCCAAAAGAAGCATTACATTTTTTTAGTTTTTCAATCGGTTGTCTGCATTTCATTTCTATAAAATTTCAACTAACACTTCAAATAATTCATCCTTATATTCTCATCCTCAAGTTGATCATACAAACACTTCAATACATACACATAATCACAAACATTCATTAATAACCTACTATTGACTAATACATTATAATTCCATATAACATTCTTAGTTCTAATTACAAAATATAATTACAAAAATATGACCATCCTTAGAAAGTTTATGTACATGCCAGACTAACTAGTGCAAAATAATTATATACCAAAAGACAGACGATGCTGCTGTTGAGGACTGCTGGCTGTGACAAGCTTTTATCTACTACTCTTCAACCTACGAGTTTAAACACGTAACTCGTTGAGCAAACTTTGCTCAGTGGATGCTTTAACCGAAGTTTAAAGAAATAAAACATTTAAAAATACAACATGGTAAAAATAACAACACAAATAAGTAAACACAAGAGATACAACAAATTTTTAAGACGAATTAATAGTTTTACTTGCTCTAGTGGCATTGATAGAACCCAAGAATAAGATTACGGTTTTACATTATCATTTGGGTACCATTATTCTCGTGTTCCACTTTGAGTAATATGTATATTTATGTATTTGATTGAGTACCATTATACTCAAAATCTTATTCCTCGGAGCACGCTATACTCAAATGTTCCACTAGAGTACTTTTATACTTATAGTCATGATTACCGCGGTTCTTACCCCTACGATACATTCTATTCTTATCATTAGCGTTCTAAAGTGAGCCACATGAGCATTAAATCAAATAAGCATTTATAAACTTATACATATCTCATTCCATTCTCAAGTTCCATATTTCATCAACATCTCTTTCCAATTCATTATACTCAATTTGCATCATAAAATGATCAATATAGGTATCTCAAAACCAAATCTTTTTTTATTTAAGTTCCGTAAAGATACTTTTGAAAACCTATCAAAATTGTCGTGACCGTTGCGCGCGCACGTTTTTCACGAGCGCGAGGCCTTCTTTAGGTGTAATCATTGCGAGCGCGGCCTCCACAGGGTATGTGTTGGTCGCGGATGCGCTGGGAAAATAAGCAGTCACGGGCGCGACAACCACACGGGGTGTGACGGTTGCGTGCACGATGAATGCCACAAAATCCTTCTATTTCTCCACAAAGTAGTCGCGAGTGCGACTACCACACTGAGGCGTGATGGTCACGAGCGCGACACTTGTGTGCCCAGATCGATTTTCTCTTATTTTTGAAATTCATCTTCAAATCAAACTGCAAATAATTTAACTCACAAACATGACAATATCATATATTTAATAGAACTCAATCAAGAAGAAATTTGAGGAAGAACAAGATAGTAACCAAAAACCCAAATCAACAATCATTTTTGAAAAAGGAAATGAAAATCAATTTAAATAAAAAAAAAAATAGGTTAACGCATCAAACCTAAAAAATGGAGCCTTCTACAAGTTCAAGCCACTTCTTTCCCCTTATCCTTTGCTTTTGTTTCCAAATCACTTATAGAAATGCATATTTTAGTTTCTAATAAGGAAATAAACTCAAACCCTGATTTCTCTTTTCTAAGGTTTCCATTACCCTCTAAATCTCAACTAGCTCCACTAAATCTACTCCCACTTTAACCATTTACAACATTAATAATAAAAGATCCAACTCATTTTTTAAACCCTAACTATTATACCTCTTGGTCTTCTAGTTCTTTCCTTAGAGTTTCTTAAAGGAAATGGTGAGGAAATTCTTTCTTGATCTTGAGGAGATACGGGCCGGTTTATAAAAGGAAGGGAGAAGGTGTAAGAATTTTGATAATAGATGATCAAGAAGCTAGAAATTGGTATGAGGATATCGAAGAAGGAGCGGAGAAAAAGAAGATGGTGAGTGGAAGAGGGGAGAATTGGAGAGAGCTTTCTAGAATCTTGAAGAAGTTAAAGATATTTTGATAGGGTTTAGATGTGGGCTTTCCCAATCTTAAACATTTTGTCACTTGGGCCTTGGCCCAAGTCTAACCCATTCTTCCATTCTCAATTCAAATCTAAAAGGCCTACTAATTACTCTAGCCCAAATTATATACATACATGTATTTACTAGTCCAACTCTTCTTAAGCCCAATAGTAAATGACATTATAGAATTACCTTAAATTTATTCGATGCTTAGCATGGACTCCAAGGTTGATTCCGACAGACCTACGCGTCGAGACCCGGAACTCCTATAAACACATCATTAGCTATGACAACTCAAGAAATACTAACTAAGAAGAGAAATGGATGTTATAGTTGCTAATAAATTACTTATTTTTAGACTGTTATATTCCTAATCCAAACCTGATTCAATCATAAACTCTTTTACCTTTAAATCTTTTTAACTTATTATTTAAATAAATTATTGATAATTTAATACTTCGATTTTCACCTTCACTTACCTACTTAATTATTCCTATAAACTTTCAGTTTATTTAAATAAATACTTTTCTGTTTAATAAATACTTTTCTGTTAATTATTCTAACTACCATTATTATTTATTATTTAATCCTTAAATATTTTTGATTGATCTACTTATATTCTTTGATTCTATGTTGACAGCTATTAACTTGCTCCCTTTTCTATTTATACTGTATTTATGATCTATTTATTATGCGTTTATTTCTTAAATTATTCAATAATTTTTTTCTTATGAATTCTCAATCCTTAAAAATATTAATTAACCAAGTTTCCTTGTATTTTATATTTTTGTTTTACACAATTACTAACTTGTTTATTTACCGTTTATGATACATTTCTAACCTATTTAATTTTTATTTAAAACCCTTTTATAATATACATTTCTTAATTATTTA
>CATIWJ010272320.1:0-17653 GCA_949640765.1 Croton laevigatus | reverse complement strand
ATTGAATAATTTTTGTTAAAGCCCGTGTTTCGGGCCTGTGCACTGGAGGAAAATTCCTCTTATTGTATTTCTTTTTTTTCCTGGTAGACACCTGTTGCCAGTTACCCCCCTGCCTCCTCTTGTTCAATTTAAACTGCCCATGATTTTGCATGAAATGTATTGCAATCTGTGTCACCCATTTGGTGCTCGACGGATGTAGGCACAAAAGAATGCAAACTTTCTGAATCAGAAGAATTAGCGACAGTGTCATGAACCACCTGAATGTTAACTCCAGTATCGCGAAAAATATTTCCAATATCATGCTCATGAACAGAAGTATTTTTAACAATAACCCTAGCAACAACTACCGAATCAAAATTTTCAGAATTTACATGAACAGCAATAATCTCATCAGAAGCTCTAGAAACGTTTTCTACATTCTCAACAACATTATTCATAACAATATCATCTGCAACAATTTTGTCAACATTATTAGCAACATTAAAGTCGGAGTTCACACCTGTCTTTGATTTAGGAACCCAAGCTTGATTTGGTTTGAAAGATTCTAGCAGAGGTGTTAGCTCATGATTATCTTTCTGTACCTCCGTCTTCTCCAACCACTTACAATTGAAAACCAAATGTCCAATAGTATTACAGTTAGAACAGAAATGCGGTATGGCTTCATAAGAAATATCAATGGTGATTAGTCTTGAATCACAATCCAGAATTAACGAATCTCTGCAAGATTTTGATTAGGGGTGTCAAAAGCTGACACGACCTGCTAACCCGACCTGCTATTAGTGGGTTAGGGTTGAGATTTTTGACCTGTTTAATTAAATGGATCGACACGAACCCGACCTGAAATTAAATGGGTTAGTGTCGGGTTGGAAATTCCAACCCGTGGATCGACCTGTGTAACCCGATAATAAAACGACGTAGTTTTGTAATTGCCTAAAACTACGTAGTTTTATTCTAGGTTTTACATGTTGGTTAAAACAAACCCTAAATCAAAAATTGCTTCATTTTTCCGCCGCTCCCCATTTCTTTCTCAGTCTTCGTCTTCTTCTCCTTCCTTCACTGCCGTGATAAACCAGTCACCACTACCACCACAACCGGCCACCACCACAATCCCCGCCACCACCGCTGCTCCCTTTCACCACCACCATCGTCTTTTTCCTAATTATTAACTCAAACAAAATCTCTTACAACCATTAAAACCAAATTGATCTCTTGCTTCCTTACTTCCTGCTTCGCGATTGCGAAAGAAGGTTGACCACCAGTGACTATCGAAGGCACGAAGCTGAAGCTCAACTTCCCGACCGGCCTATGTCAGTCAACCTTCATCTCTTTTTCGTCTGCAAGTTCGGGTTAGTTCAGTTGTTGAATCACATTTTTGCTTTGCATTTGATGCATTTTGTGTTTTTTGGGTTGATTCATCCTTAATTATCTTTCATAATTTATCATACATAAGTTGAAAGCCAAATTAGCAGGTTAAATGAGTTTTAGATTGACCCGTTTAACTCATTTATCTTAAAAAAAAAAAGCTTAAACAGATCAGATCGACATGTTTAACCTGTTTATTAAACAGATTAGATCAGGGTTGAGTTTTCTGACCTGTTTATCTAAACAGATCAGATCAGGGTTGGGGGGTTTTCAACCCGAACCTGCTTGACACGACACGACCTGTTTGACACCCCTAATTTTGATAAGTCTATATCAATTAGAACCCTGGCAAAATGACCCAAATCACCATTTAAAGTATTATTATCAATTCGCAAAGAACGCCAATCTGTTGGGCAATAGTAGCAAGAATCTGCCTATCCCATAACTCCTAAGGAAGTCGATAGAAACGGACCCAAACTTGAGCATTCGTGGTCTTATCTGTCGATGGTTCAAAACCAGGAACCCATTTTTGCAGCCGAAGAATGCCTGGCCTAAGGTTCAAAGGACCTCTACTCCAAACTGCTGCATTATCCTCCATTGAAGACAATAAAATATGGTAGAAACCACGTCCGAGAGAGATTAGTCTCCATGCCGACTTGAGCTTCCAAGTTATACTGAGTTTTTCCTTTAGTTTACCCAATGTCCATGGCAATTCACCCTTGGAAAGAATAATACGGCCTATCATAGAAAATTTACAGAGATCCAATCTTTTTCTAAGCAATTCTGAATCAATTTTCAGAGCCTGATTTGCTCCAATGGACAAAGGAATTGGAGCAAGGCAAAAAAATTTTTCATCAGCCTTTAGGGCATCTGCATACGATGTAGAAATAATGTTAGAATCACCAGGTTGTTTCCCAGCTGCATTAGCAACATTTTGCTTCTCAAAAGCACCGACCATAGAGACAGAATTATAATCAGATTTGGCATGTTGCCGTGAAGATGGAGCCGTTGATGAAGAGGAAGGACCACCATGCTGTTTTCTGGCTGCATTAATATCAGATTTATTGTGTTGCTGAGAAGGTGGAACCGCTGAGGAAGAGGGACGATGGAATCATAGGAGAATAAGACCAACCACCGAAGAGGCTGGCATGGCTAAGGTGGTCGTCGACTTTCATGATGTTGCCGACAACCATTAGGTTAAAGAATTGGAGATCCAAAAGTTTCGGAGCATTATCCCAACTATTATAGCACAATTACTTTAATAAATATTGTAAATTAATTAGGAAATTGCCACATAAGCAATAATGTGTCTAATATTGTGACATGTAAGCAAACAAGTATTAGTTATTATATATTTTAATAGATAGATAGACAAGAGTGGTCACTATTTTTTCATATTTTATTTTTTAAATTTGTTATTTGATGTTAAATTTCAAAGTCAAAAATGATGGCCGCAGTTTAAAAAGGTTCATGTTATAAATTGATACAAATATATAGTTAAATTTCATACTTTATATTCTGATAATTGTAATATGGAGAATTAATGGAAGCATTTTTTAGGCAATTACTAAAATGCACTTTTTGAGAGGAAAAAAATCCATTTATAAAATGTACTGAATTTGGTAATTGAAGTGCAATTCAAGCCTCTAATCCTAATTAAATATTTTTGGTATTGTTGTTGTTGACGTCACCCAATAAGGCAACACTGAAATGACAATGAGATGATAAGCATATGCTTTTTTATTGAGAAGAAGAAAAACAGAGAGCGAGAAAGAGAAGCAACATATACGGAAGAAGCCATGTGGAAATTGGGTAATACAGAATCAAGAAATGAATCCACCGTTGAAGCGCGTCGATCTATTACTGTACTGACCAAGATCAATCCTCCATTTTTTACATTTCTTCCATTGACTGAATCTTCTTCATCACGTGATTCAAGAGGATCGAACTGAGAAAGACAGATGTCCATTATTATTATTAGCACTTACTGGAAAAAAATAATAAGTAATAATTACTCCTTTAATTTAGTTTGATTATAAGTTAGCTTGACCTTTCAAGAATCCACGACTGATTCTTCTCTTACGCCGAAGTCAGGGCCTCTTGAGTAATTGCCTGGAAGCCAAGCCGTCTGGGGTTTCAACAAAGGTCAATCATTAAAACGATGCTTTTTTCTTACCAGGAAAAATCGACGCCCTTTCCTTTGGTGGCCCTACTTTAATTTTTTTTTTAAATTACTATTTCACCATTAATATTTAGCTATAATTACTATTTCATCACTACTATTTGACTATAATTACTATTTCATCATAATTGCTCTGTCATAACTAACATTTAGCATAAATTACTCTAATATCACCGTACTATTAACTTTGACATTTGATCGTTAAAAAATTATAAAATTGGCCCCTCAAGTTGATTTAGATTTTTATTTTTACTCTTTTTATAACTTTAGTGCTTAATTTTACTCCACCTTGAATGTTTTTATCAACAACTCAATTTTTACAATCCATAATTGTTAAATTAGAATATAAAAATTTAAAATTATAATATAAAACTATATTAATATTAATAAAGACCTAAAATACACTAAAAATTCTTAATTTGATAAAATAAAAGTTAAAAAATCAAATGTTGTCTCCCTCTATTTTTTGAAATGAACTTTTTTATCCCCGTGTTTCTCTTTAATTAGACGATATTATCCTTCCGTTACAAATTTCATTACAGAGGGGTCAATTTACTAATTTTAAAAAATTAGGTGTGTTTATTAATTGTTTTATTATTTTCATAAATGAAAAAATAAAAAATAAAATAAAAATGCAAAAAAAAAAAAAAGAGCTCAACATGGGTGATAAAAATGGAGGTTGGCCATGAAACCTAAGACTTCCGATAAAAAATTCGATGACTTTCGGTGATCTTTTGCTGCCGACCCAGACACCACTGAAATTCTCTCTTTTCCCTCTTCGATTTGGTATGAGGGTTGACCATGGTAAATGGAGTTTTTTGATGATCCAAACGGGTCGCCGATTCGGGTCAAAGCAATATTCTTCGTTTTACATACTCTTTCTGGTCGTAACTCCGATTGCCACAAAAAAAAAAAAAGAAATTGAGATGCAGAATATGATTGAATTTTGTAATTATAAACTGTGTGTGGTTGAAAATTAGATTTTTCAGATTAATTTAAAAATGGGTGGTCAATGTTTTAAGTTCATGTCTTGTAGTAAAAAATATAGTTTTAAAGCATGGAGAAAAAGCTCCAAATGTAGTTTGTAAAAAAAAGCATGAAAGTCAAAGAAGAAGAATAATTGTTGTTAAAAGATATAATAGAATGACATAGCCTGATACTCATCAATTTTTAGTAGCAAATTTCTTTTATCACTGTTGAATAAAATATTTGCTCATTTTTCTTTTTCTGAAATACTATTGAATTCTATATATATGATGATGCTCTTTACTGAATTCAACTTGTTATTTTTTTCATTTGGATTCAATAATAAAATGGCATTTTCCATTTTATCTCTGATGAAGGAGCTATTCTTATTTCTGTATTTTTTAATTTTATTTTTATTTTTTTAATTTATAAAAATAATAAAATAATTAATAAACTGGTTTATTTTTTAATTAAAATTTTTTAGTGTATTTAATATTAATATATTTTTATATTATAATTTTAAATATTTATATTCCAATTTTACAATTATTAATTGTGAAAGTGAAGTTGTTAGAAAAAAAAAATCAAGGTGCAATAAAATTAAGTATCAAAGTTGTAAAAAATGTAAAAATGAAAATTCAAATCAACTTAAGGGCCCAATTCTATACTTTTTAACGGTCAAATGTCAAACTTAACGGAGCAGTGATGTCAAGGTAATTTAGGTCAAATATTAGTGATGGCAGAACAATTATGCCAAATTACAGTGATAAAATAGTAATTATAGTTAAATATGAGTGATGAAATAGAAATTTTACATTTCTTATTTACTGTAGACCAACGACCCTTTAGTTGACTTCTCCTCCTTTCTAGTGCTACATCGAATTACCGTATATATATATATGGACGATCCGTCTTCTCCAAAACATCATACTTCAGTTCATTTTCCGATCTCTTTCTTGCTTCTCCTCCTCCGCTTATAGCCAGTTCTTGAATTTCTTGTTCGGATCTCTTTACTTGTAGAAATGAAGGTAAGAATTTTCTTTATGCATCTTCTCAGTTCTTGCTCAAGTTGTAAACAATCATCTAATTTTTTTTAATTTTAAATGAATTTTAGTATTTTCTACTATAAATTAATATGCAAGCATGCGCAGCAGGATTTAATTTACTTTTTGCTTCGTTTTCACATTTGATTTGATTATTTTGATGTTTTCTTTGAATATTCGTAGGCTTTGTTTTGGTTAATTTGATATGGTCTTTGTTAAATTAATACAAAATTTGAAATTAATTTGTTGCAGAAAGTAGTGTTGAAATTGGAGTTGCACGATGACAAAGATAAGAAAAAAGCCATGAAGAAAGTCTCTGGCCTTTCAGGTATTAAAATTTTCTTTACTCTGTTTGGTTAATGAGAAACTGAAAGAAAAATTTTTTTTCCCCTGAAATCAAAAGAAAGAAAATCTAATGATTCATGCTTGTTTTGGAAACCTTTAGGTGTGGAATCAATCTCACTAGACATGAAGGACAAGAAATTGACAGTAACAGGAGACGTTGATCCAGTAAGTTTAGCGAGCAAACTGAGAAAGCTCTGTCACACAGAAATAGTTTCAGTAGGACCAGCAAAAGAACCAGAAAAGAAGAAAGAAGAGCCTAAGAAAGAGGAAGCAAAGAAAGATGACAAGAAGAAAGATGAGCCAAAAAAAGATGATATAGCTGATCTTGTTAAAGCATACCAAGCTTATAATCCTCATATGACTACTTATTACTATGTTAGAAGTGCAGAAGAAGATCCTAATGCCTGTGTCATTTCTTAAACAAACAGACTTGAAGAAGAAATAAGATTTTCACTTAATTTATTGGATTGGTTATATTAATTATAGATTATATAAGAAAAACCCATATGAAGTATAAGACTTTCTGTACAGTAGGCAATGTTGGGATCTTCATGTTCAAATTCAAGTTTGTTCTCTTTTTTTTTTTTATATGTATCAAATTTTGACAGTTATTTTTCAATTAATGGATGGGATTTTAAAGAATTATTATTATGCTCGGCATTATTCTACTCTATCATCAGTTTGTTAATTCTGAAACAGAGAAAATGTCGAACTTTACTGACTGGGTAAAAATTTCTGATGCCGTGTGTGTGTTAAAAATTGATGGTGGTTTTGTTTTTGCTATTGCTAATAATAGAGCAATTTTAAAAAGTTCACTAATATGGGATTGTGTTGTTGTGTATACGTAATAAATGATTTGGGAAAAGTTTAGTGCTTGATCTTTTTGTAAAAGTCTAAAAGATGAAACTCTTTTTATTTTTCCCACCATAATACACAAAAGAGAAAAAATAAAAAAATTGTACTAGAACATTGTATCTGGAGTGTTCTTCAACTATATATTGACCCTTACAAACAATTTTGCCCACATATTAATCTATCCATGACGTTGTCAATGTATGTTACAAGTAATAGACATAGTTCCCTAACAAGCATCATTTTTAGTTTATTCTATAAAAATTTACTTCACTAGCCTGCACTCTTGTCATGATTTAGAGAGAAAGTAGTGGTTATAATTATTTTTTTCTTTTTTAATACAAAGTTTGTATTTTTAATTCCTACTTGACATGTGATGATAATGATAAATTAAGTAGCAAAAAATGAACTTGTCTTTTTCAAAGAATTCTAGTTCAAATTTTGATGAAAGTAACAACAACAAAACCATCCAAACCAACAGATAATTTTAGAACTTTTATAATTTAGTATATGGCCCATTTTCATACATATCTACAACTCAGTAAATATCATCAGATTTCAATATATATATATGTACACACACTAAGCCTAGTGTTTTAACGGTTAAGCCCTTCCTTTAACAGAATACAGAAATGTCTGTATCAGTTTCGGAATAGAAAAAACAAAAGGTTGTATACATTTTACATTGTTTCATAGGTCATGGTAAAGCACGCTTGAGGGCTTAAATATACCTTAAAATTGTCAATTTTCAGTGGTTTTTTTTAGGCATAATATAAAAAAAGTCTTTATATTTTTACCATATTAACAAAAATCTTTTTGTCTTTTTTTTTTCCAAAAAAAAAATTTCTGTTTTATATTTCTTTTGACATTTTCCTCTTTCTGTCTATTTTTTTTGTTAAAATAACGGTTGAAGGATCAAAATGTAATTTTTACGGGCAATTTTAAAAAACACAAGAAATGAAGGACTATTCTTAAACTTTCCGTTCTTCTTCTTCAACTTCCTTTTTGCGATTCAAACCAGAAGTATCGCCCCGCCTTCTACCAACCATCAGACCATCTTTCCACACCTCCATCCTTTGATTGAGCTACCAGCAGCCAACATTCACTTCAGCCTTGCTCGTACATCCTATCGTAGCTTTCAACCCAACGTTTTGTTTCTATCAAACACAACTATAGATCTGAAATGAACAACCCAAAAATACAAAATAGAAAAATAAACAAAAAATGGTGAATCTGATAGATCGAAGGTGATGGCGGTTGGGTGGTGGAGCTATATGAAATTAAACGGAAGACGATGGTGGAGCGATTGTAGCCGGTTGAACTGGTGGATCAAAGGCGATGGTGTTTGGGTGGGTTCCAATTGGCGTTGTGTGATGGTAGAGAAGGACGATTGAACCCGTGCGATTCCAAGTAGGAAGAAATAGAATGATGATAATGGTGTTGGTGGGTGGTGTTGAAGGCAGTGATAGAGGGTGGTGGGTAAGGTGGTTGCAGCGGGAGTTTGAATTTGATTTTGATGATTATGTTTTCGTTTGAATTTGATTTTGATTTTGAATGGGAGTTTTGATTTCTGTTTTGCTCTTGGATTTGTGACCTTCAGCAATGAGGCTCAGTCATGTGGAATTGGTGGTGGTGGCAGCGGAGGTGGCCGGCAGCTGTGCAGGGCGGCAGCGGCGGCTAGGGTTTCATGTAGGGAGAAGGAAATTGAAGAAGAAGAAGGGAACGTTCAAGATTTGATAACATCACCCTTAAAGGGTCAACCCCAGACAACATGTGCTACCCAAGAAGCCCAAGGATCATCTAGGTGGCATGAAGCCTGTGGCATCATCCTACATCCGGAGATCATCCCACTTCAGGGGATCACTCCACACCATGAGATCATCCTGAACAATAGACATCATCCGCAACCAGAGATCGGCCAACCAGAGGTCGGTCAAATCCCAGAGATTGACCAACCAAAGGTCGACCAACCAGAGATCGGCCCACCAAAGGTCGGCCAAATCCCAGAGATCGGCCAACCAGAGGTCGGCCAAGTCCCAGAGATCGACCAACCAAAGGTCGGCCAACTAGAGATCGGCCAAGTCCCATTGTGCGCCACGTGTCCGACAGCATGGGAAATTATGCTCTGACAGTTACATGAAAATGTGTGCCCCAGCTCCACTATAAATAGCTAACCTTTCTCCACAAAGGGGAAGATTTCTCTCCTCTCTCGACTCCAATAATATTAGCCGATCTCCTACTAACTTAAGTATCGGAGTGCATGCCTAAGGGCATCGCCAGACCTCCCTTTCTCCCTTTTTACAGGATCATATCGGGAAGAAGAGGACAACAACTATCCTTCAGGTCTCCCTTGGGTGACCCAGAATATCAAGAATAGTCCTTTATTTTCTTGTGTTTTTCAAAATAGCCCGTAAAATTATATTTTGATCCTTCAACCGTCTATTTTAATAGAAAAAATAGACAGAATGAGGAAAATGTCAACAGTAATATAAAATAGGGATTTTTTTGTTTGAAAAAAAAGACAGGGAGGTTTTTGTTAATATAGTAAAAACATAGAGGCTTTTTTTATATTATCTTTTTTTTTTTTATAAAAATAATATGACAGTATTTTGATTCAGAGGTCACTAGGTTGTGACCAATTGTTGTATATTTTATCTCATGATTAGTTATTTTTTTAAAAAAATTTGTTTAGGTATTCCCCTAAAAAATGAAAAAAAAATTTATGTTTAATATAATACGTATTTAAATTGTGTTGATATAAATAATAGACATATGCAGAAGATGCTGTTTTTTTAAGCTTTTCTCTGCTTTATTTAATTTAAAATATTTGTAATTATTAATTTTTATGTATTTAATTGAGTGATATATGAAAATTGGAGTGAAACACTTATTTTATAATGCAATTAAATCGGATTCACTTTTATTATGTAAATTTTGCCCACATACCAAGATATATATATATATATTTTTGACATATAGTTACATGAGAGGGGAAAGGGAAAGGGAAAAGAAAATTGGGGAAGGAAAAAGGGAGTACCACTATCAACCCCACTAGGCTGGACCATTTGATGGTAAATCGCACCAAGTTAACAAGATAGGAAGGAAAGAAAAGAAATAAGGATATTTATATTGTCTAACTAAATAAAAAAAGTCTAAAAATAGTCACAATTATAAATTTTAAAGAATTATACTACTAAAAGTAATTCCTTTGGTGCATTTCGTTAAAAAAAAAAATCCTATTCAAAATCTATAAAAATGGAGGTCTAATATTATTATTATTTTTGACCTGGTCTAATATTATTATTTATAGTCAAACAATCCAGAAACTAGATAGGATCAATTGGTATATGTTCCTTAAAAAATAAATTGGTATAGGTATATGCTGACATATATATGATTAACTTTTTTCTTTTTTTGACAAAGACATATTATATGATTAATACTATATATATAGTATAATAATTTTAATAATTTTATGTGTAACGCTCAAGAAAACTACCTACAACCACAAGAGGTAGTAGATCCATAGTCATGCACGACAAGGGTTTGATGCAAACAAGTCAAATTTTGAAGGCTGCGTAATTTAATTATTGTGACATAGTCCATACATTACAGAAAAGGGGAATTAGTCTAATTCGACCGTCCTTTGTTTAAATGTTCAATCAACTTGGAAAGGTATGTCAAAATTATATCTTAGACCAGATATTTAAACATTGGGTATCAACTAAATGGTGAGATGTTGCTATAATTTTTTGAACTAATGATGAAACTATCTTTAAAATTTTTTTTTGAAGTAAAGGTCGAACAATTTTAAATAGATATTTAAACATTTGAGCATCCTGCGATTTGATATTTGTTTTAAATAAAGTCAATAATTTAATTATTTTCTAATAAAAAAATCTGTAAAAAATATTTTTTAATGAGTAAATTTAATGCGATCAAATATTATAATTCTATTCAACATATTAGATCCAACAAATTTAGTTCAAGTGGTTAGTGTGAGTTCAAAGGATTAATCGGGAAAAATCTTAAAAACCAGGCGTGCTTAACATATTAGAAATGCCTTCAGTAACCTAAAATTCTAAAAAATATTTTGACATTTGTGTATCGACTCAAGTTCAATGATAAAAAGAAATACAATTAGTAGTATACAGTATGAATACAATTTCTTAAATACACTAATTGCTATCATTTTCTTCTTTCCACATTTCAACCCAATTCTGCTGAGCTTCTTCAAACCCAAGCAACGAGCCTTGCTTATTAGCATCCAAATTAGTAGACAAGGCCCCATAAGCAATTCCAAGAGCAGAAGCTCCAAAAGTGAGGAAAGTAGTCAAGAAGGGAATCCAAATAGGCACATCCCATAACCCATTTTCTTTAATCAAACCAAAAATATTCAAAAAAGCCAAACCAAGACCCATTGGTGCTCCTACTGAAACCAATATTCTCATCATTAATCTATTATAAACCTCTTTTGGTATTTCTTCATCTCCTTGGAAGTTGTTCTGTTTTGGGTTTTGAATGCTTTCTTTCACAGGTGGAGGAGGTCCTGTAGGTCTTCTGCTAGAAAAGCCTTTGGCATTTGCTTCAATTTCCCATTTTCTTGATGGGTTTTTTTGGATTAAAGAATAGGGTTTTGGTTTGGTTTGGGAGTGTTGATTTGGTAGGTTGAAAGGTGATATTTGGGAGCAAATTATTAGAGCATTCATGGTGATTTTTCTTAAGCTATTTTTTATGTTTCTCTTGTGAGAATTTCTAATGGCTAAATCATCTTATCCTAATGTAAATGTATGGTTGTGTAAATTTTGTTAGATATATATATTTTTATTTTGGATTATCTTCTTGTGATATTTTTCTTTCTTTTTGGAAGATTATTGAAGAAGTTCTATTTCTTTTAACCAAATGTTTCCAATTTACAAATCTCCTTTTGTCTATTAGTAGATTGAAGCCCATCTGGACTGAAATGACAAATAATTTATGTTGAAAAAAAAAAAAAAAAAAGGAAATGACAAATAATTAAAGCCCAGCCCAACGGTAGTAAAGAAGCACAATATTGAAATCGAGTATGTAAATGTGGTATATAACTATATGTGACAATTTTTGCATTCCTGCTCTTAAAATGGTAAAATAGTCTAAATTTTTAAAAATATTTAAAGGAAAAATGTAATAATTTTCATATTTTATAAATCTAAATTTATTAAATGCCATGAGTTCTTCAATAGTAACTAAAACAGGTATATATAAAAATAAATATATTTATATACCAATATATCATGAACAATTAATGAATATTTACCTGTATTATATTGGTGAATAATATATAAGCATTAACTAGGCAAAATAATTATGAAATTTAACTAATATTAAAATTTTTTGACATTTTATTAAAATAAAATTACAAAAACTAACATTTATTAACTATTTGAACATGATGAACATTCCATTCACGTATAATTAATAGTTTTTGAGTATTTACCTTTATTATATCTATATAAAATCTACAATTATAGAGTAAGTGTTTTGCTTAGGTGGCACTTTCTTAGAGTTTTCATGTTTACTTGGCATTATTGTAGTTAGGGGGACAAATTACCTTTATGCATTATAGAAAATTACCACATATATTTTCTTCCTTTTTTTTTTGTGTGAAATAACCCATTTAAATATTGTTAATTATTAATTTAATAGTAATCAAACCATATTTTTAACAACTAAGATGTTATGAAATTTGTAAAGTTATTTTTTCATTTATGAAAAAAATTTATCCATGGATTACATTCTTCACTTTTTTTTCTTCTCATTTTTGTGCCTTTTTATTTTAATGAGTAATTCATTTTCTATTAGTATTCAAACTAACGCTCCTCATAATTCTCAACTTGAATTATATAAAAGTCACATGTCTAGCAAATAAACAAGATTAAATAGACAAATTGTGTTGGATTTGAAGCAAAAGAAACATAATAATTTTATATTTTATTTCAAATTTTGTTTTATATTTATAATAAAAGTAGGACCCAATTGAAAAAACAAGTATATATGTAAAAGATAGAATTCAAAATAATTTATCAAATGTGAATTACAAATAAATTTGCACAATAGACAAAATAAATAAAAATTAAAAAAATAGCATTTATAAATAGTGTCACACCAAATGTAACTAGACATTTTTAAAAAAATTTTAAATAAAATTCAATTAAAAAATAAATTATGAGGAAACAAAAATATAAAGGACCCAATTGAAAAAAAAAAAAGTTATACATATAAAAGATAGAATTAAAAATTAGTTTATTAAGTGTGGACTACAAATAAATTTGCACAATAGATAAATAAAAAATTAAAAAAAGCGTGCGTGAACTATATACGTCAAATCTTGCGAAATACTATTCAAAAAACTTTAAAATGACCCAAAAAACAGGGCTAAATTGAAGCAAATAAATGCCAAATCCATTTTTCAAATTGGCATTTCTTTTTTGCATTGGAGATGACTTTAGCTAAAAAAAAAAGTTAATAACAAACTAGTCTTTACAAATTGAAGTGAGTCATTGCTTATTTCATCACAATTCCACGCATCGTGCGGGTGCAATTACAAGTTATCGAATAATAAATAAGCATTCACCGGACTAAATACATGTATTTAGCTAATATTAAATATTTTTTGATATTTTATTAAAATAAAATTACAAAAAATAAATTTACCCCCTAACCGAAATATTGATGTCTATGGAAACATTCCATATGCTAGATGTAAAATAAGTAAATTTCGAGGAAGAAATCTGAGCAAACACCACATTCCGGTTGGCATGATATACTTAAATTGATTTTAGAGTGGTGGACAATTATAGAAGGGATAGAAGGTACACCATGCACGTTAAGTTTTTTAAATTAATCTAACGAATCGATATTTTTTTTCTTTAACCACAAAACCAATGTTCATAAGTAGTATTTCCATATTACTGTTATTATTTTCAGAAATAATGTCGATTTCAAGTCCCAATCAAGATGGCCTTTCCAGGTAAGAATACATATAGAGCAGTGTCCAGCTAAAAATTTATAACTCCTGAGCATCTTTCAACTTTTTATAAGATTTGCTTGAAACCTGAAAAAAAAGTATTGTGATAATTTATTAGGATAACTAAAAACAACTCATAATTAAAAATGTTCAAAATGGAAAATGAGAGATTAAGAAATACCCGATGAGAGGATGGTGAATAATGAGCAGTTTCTGCAGGAGAATTCGGAGCAGATTTTCCAGGCGAAAAGGATAGAGTTGGTCTGATAATCGGAGAACGAACATATGGTGGAATTGGAGATTGAAGTATGGGAGTGTTATTGCAGGAAGACAGTGGACTTTGATGGTGGGAGGAATATGGAGAAGCCAATGGACTCTTCTGTTTAGTATGAGAAGCTGCCATGGGAGACCTGATAAATGGAGATCTTCGCGAAGCCAACATATTGATTTTAAGCCTTCCAAGAAAATTGGAAAAATGAATATGTAAGATTCCAAATGATTAAGATATGATGTGATGTATAAGTTAAACATTTTAGGCCAATGTTTTTGGCCTAAGTAGTTGACGAAGGTCAGTTAGATGGATGTCTTTGAACCATAAACTTTGTAATGCAAAAAGCCCTTACTTGTCATGAATATCCACATGCTCATCAGTTTCGTCGAGGATTTCTTCCTGCAAGAATTGTTAATTATTCAGGTTTCAGGTAAATTCACAAGACGAGTACTGTAAGTTAATCAATTTTTACCTGCAGTAGTTCTTCTATAACATCTTCTAGTGTTATAATCCCAATAATCTCTTCATCTGAAGTTGAAAGTAATTCTAAATCTTGGTTCGAAAGAATTTGTCTTTGATAATTGGTTTTCTTGAATTTGGTAGCCAAACAAGCTCTTGTATCTCTTACTGTATTGGGTATGGGACTTTCATTTACAGTATCAGTACTGGAATATACTGATGGTGACTGTATAGATATATTCCATTGCATATTGCAACCAGCAGTCTGATGAACTATTCCTGAATAAATTAACCGCAGTTAAAATGACAATTTACAGTACTTAATAACAAGAATAAAGTGAAAAATCTGATTTAAAAAAGGGTCATTTTTCCTACCTCTTATTTCAGGTTTTCTTTGTTCTGAATTTGTATTCTTATTTGTCTTCAACATATTGCTTTTGGACATTGTTTCTTCTGCAAGTTCTTTAAAATCATTCTTACACTTTACAACCACAGCCATGTGGCTATGGCCGATTTGGAATTGATTCAATATATCATAAAGAGGAAAATGATCATGTACCCTGTAATATATTTTGAGAAAACATTAAAAATTTCAAATTCTGAGAAATCTGTAATTAATATAACATTTGTATATACCTTGGAATTTTCCTGATGGGTAGATCTCTAACTAAGGTTTCGTGTTCAGGATCCACATTTATTAAATTTTTGACCTATAAAACATAAAGGATAATTACTACTTTATATTATATATATGCTTAAGGGAAATTAAGTCTTTAGAGGTTAATCCTGATGTAAACTTACCAAAATCAGGCCAACAATATTAGCTGGGTTTCCTGAATAAATAGGTATGCGACTATGCCCTGTGCATAATATCCGCCCCTTTGTTTTCCTGATGAAAATACAAATTACGATGTGAACATCAACGTATATAGCAACGAAAGATTAGTCATCTGGCCATTTGTTGCTGTCACAATTGGCAACAAATTTGCTTCCGTCGCAAGTTTAGCAATTTTTTGGAGTGTAGAGTTGATATAAGGGGCGTACTCATCAAGCTTAGCACTAATATCAAGTGAAAATATTCTTGATAAGGGTGTCATTGCATCTTTAGCTGTCTTTTGAGTCAAATCCAAGGCTCCAGTAATGATCGTGGTTTCATCTGATGTTAACTCGCCGCCTTTTCCTGCCTAATAATCATTAATTAAAATAATAATATCAAGATTAATCTTCATCATTTACAATTGTTTAATTTAATTTTTATGTTTAATCAATAAAATTATCAAGTTGGTCTTATTGTTAAGGCACTGACCTCTTTTCCATGCATGCCAACTAAGGTCTTCAACTCTGCTCGTCCCAAAAGATCAGAATGCTTTTTCCCAAGGATCCAATCCAACAACTACATATCAGGAAAGAAAAAAAAAAAATTGAAGAAAAGTATCTAATTTCAAAATATTTCCTGTAATTTGAAGTTTTGAACAATTATTAATGTCCATACCTTACTGATTGGATAAGCTAATGGGAAGAGAATTATAATAATCAATCGAACTACTACAGATAATTTTGCACCAACACTCAGTCCATACCTTGAACAAATAGCTTGAGGAATAATCTTAAACATTAAAAAAAAAAAAACCATAGTTAATATAATGTCATATGAATTATAAATTGTCAAACAAAATGGCTTGAAATGGAAAGATTTTAGTTACCTCGCCGAACGCAAGTATGAGGGTTACAGATATTAGTATAGCGCCCCAAGCTGGAAGAAGTGCATCAAGAAAAATTGGCAAGGCCTTATATAATCACCAAATAAATAAAACATTTCAGAACATATGTTTATTATATTTAGATGAAATTTAAAGATCAACGTATGTATATATACCTCCATTGCTAAGGCGTTGCCTATGAGGAGTGTACACAAGAGTAAATGCTGATTCTTAACAATTGGCAGAATCTTCTCTGGAATCAAGAAATTAGAATTTTAAAATCAGGGTGATTCCAACATTGAAAAGTCGTAAAAGCTAAATTAATTATGATGACCAACCTGCATTTTTGCGTTCTTGAGGCTGACCAGCCTTGATGAGGACCTCAAGATCAACTAGGCTAAGAGACATGAGTCCTAACGTAAGACCGGACATAAGACCTGCGAAACACACTAGAACTATACATATGATCAGATATACCCAGAACATGGGTTCGCAACATGGAACATCATTTGCTGCCATCTGATCTCCAACTAACTATACTTCTGGTTTTGAATCAATTAATACAAATACTTGACTAGAAAGATTCCGTAGGCGATATCCAGGAAGATGTATTAGCCTGGAGAGGTTATAAATGAAGGCTTTAGGTATATAATTAGCATAAAGAAAGGTTGCAAAAGTGGATTAGATACAATTAAAAGTTAAATTATTAAAAGGGTTTGCATGTATATGACAAGTGTATGAAAATAATCGAAGAATTGAGGGAAACTGACACTGAGTAGCTAGTTTATATAATAATTAAACTAATAAATAAAGCCAAAACGGTCTTAGTAACTATGAATGTTATCGTTCACCATAAACAATTCAGGGGGAGGAGATAAATATTGAAGTTTCTTGGAAATGAAGGTGGCATACTAAACTTTTATTAGGTAATAGATGTCAAATATAGTCGAAACCTAAATTTGGTTACATAATGATGCATATATACATATAATATGAAGCAGTTGAAAGTGCAGACATAAGAAGCTCATATTATTGGTGTTTGCTGAGTGGATTTTGCAGCATGCGTGTGGTGTCATATTGGCATTGTATAACGAAATGAAACTATTATTTTATTCATTAGTTTTGCTTAAAGCAAATAAAAAAAATATACCTGCCTTTTGATAAGAGTCATTTAGATTATTAGCTATTTTTAATCCAATTGTGAGCACTGACGGAGCCAATATTTTTTCTTAAAGGTCCAAATTTAAAATAAAAAATTTAAAAAAAAACTGAAAAATCTAATAATTTTTTTTTCATTATGGATTCTGAAAAACAAAATCAAAAGATTTTTCACCAAGCTACTACCTCTGTTTTTGTTAATTCTTTACATTGAAATTAGCATGATTAGATTCAAGTTTGGTGTTGATAGTTTGATGGGTTGAATTAGGTAAATTAAAGTATTTTTAGGTTAGTTATAAAGTATGATTA
>CATIWJ010272304.1:0-25652 GCA_949640765.1 Croton laevigatus | reverse complement strand
CCAGAATTCTGTTTTAGTCCAAAAACTTTGGCTAATTTCGTTCTGGTCCCTCCATGTTTCACACTTTGACCCTAGAACTTTGTTTGGCTATACAAATGGGTCCAAAAATAACAAAACAACCCCTAAACTTAATTATTTCACGCAATTTAGTCCAAAAGAAATATAAATAAATTATTTAGGGAATTTTAAATATGTAAGGACCCAAAAAAATTATAAAAATTATTAAAAACGCATAAATAATATTATTGGGACCCAAAGAATTATTTATCGGACTTATTTATCGGACTTATTAAATATTTGAATAATATTCTTGGGATCCAAAAACACCGAGGCGCGTGAGAGTTAAAGGAAAATATGCGTAGGAATATTTTCTGCGGACAACTAATCAGGTTTGGTACTATTTTTATAGTATACGAACTGACCTTGATTTTTGAATATTTATTTTGAGTATTTATTTTTAAGCATTAAATATTTTTACTGCTTGAATAAATATTTTGTTTATTGTATTTTTAAATACCGATGCAGTAGACGCAAGCGCGATGCTACTAGCACGGCAAAAGTGGAAATTTTGATATTTGGTATATATTGAATTTTGGAAATAATATTTGAACTGAATTTATTTTCTTTTAAGCGTTACTTAAAAGGATTTAATATTTTAGGGTATCTAAATGATTATTTGCTGGATACTCGAACGTGTGTTCGAGTCAGGTTTAAATGTTTGATATTCTGATGCGGTAAATGGAAAAAGGATGACATTGATTTAAATGTGAATTCTGAACATAAGTTTGAGATGAATATGACCAAAGAATTATATTTTCAACTCTATTTGGTAATTGGAATCCTAGTGATAAGTGTATGTCGACATATGGACAAAACTCCTGTACAGATGATCAAATGAATTGAGATAATGAAATGAGATGAAAACAAAAGGCATAACTACGGGTTATGGCCTATAAAATGGAAAATGGGCGTATCAGAGGAATACGACTCCAATGATTGAAAAAGGAAACGGCGTATATGAAAAATACGGCCAACACAAACAGCCCCTGGGCTTATCCTTGAAAATCCAGTAAAACCAGTAGAGTAAAAATGTTGTCAAATGAAAGTATTTTGAGATTTGAACTGTGATATGTATTTTATTATTTGTTTATCTTTTAAATATGAATATTATTTGAATATTTATATGAAAGGAATTCATCAACTGGTTTTGAAAAAAAATACTGTATTATATATTGTACCCACTGAGCATGGAGTTGCTCAGCGAGTTATTTTTATAACTCGCAGGTCCGCAGATAGAAGAAATTAAATAGCATCATAATCTTATTCTGCTTCTAGAAGTCAATCATTGGTATAACCTCTAATTTTATTTAATTTGGTATGTACTGAATATTGTGAATTATTTCATATGGATAATTATTGTAAAATAGTCAATATTTGAGAAATGATTAAGATATTCATGTTGTAATAGCAAATTTTAAAAAATTTTTTGTAAGCAGTAGGAGAAGTTAACAGTTTCGTAACACTTTAGTCTGGCTTATTCGTAAGTTGGATTTGGAGTGTTATAAGGTATTGCATTTTACTCCTCTTTACTATAGATTGATCTCTGAGCTGATCTGATTCTAACTTAAGCATCGGAGTGGTTGCCTAAGAGCATCGCCTGACCATTTCTCTCTTTTATGTGCAGAATCGGTTCGGTATATCTCCTTTCTTCCATACCGCTATCTGGAGGTCCCCTCTTCCCTTGGGTCCTCCCTTTGGTGACTTGGAATATCAGACGTCATAGCCATAGACGATAAGGGCGCGAGTTTGGGTTATAGGCTAGTGGTTAGTGGGCCGTGTAACATTGAATTGAAAAAAAAAAAAAAATTCGATCGTTTCAACCGTTAAAATCAGGTTTGGGGCAGCATGACATTGAACCTTAAGCCTTTCTAAAACCCTTGTTGATTATATTCCCGGCTTTGCCGCACTCGCCGCCGCTCTCCGTTTCTTTCTCCATTAACGCAATCAGAAATGAACGATAAGCTCGCCGCTACAATAGCCGCCGCGCCTGAAAAGGTAATTCCTCCCTTTATTAACTGTATATGAAAACCGAGTTCTCGCACTGAGCTGATGCACTTCATAAATGCAAGCAGGTGCTTGTCGAAATTGTGAAGTTGATTCAGAAGCAAGAAAGAAAAGGTACAAAAGGTGGCTGGAAGGAGTTTCTAAACGTTTACGATCGGAAGTTTGGGTCTAGTATAAGTGACCCTGCGAAGAGGCCCCGTGAGGCTTTGGTTTCGTTTCTACACACATTTACTGAGGAGGCAGACTTGAAGGTGATTAATTAGTTTTTTTTTTTTAACATTCTCTTTGTCAACTCTTAGTTAGCCTGTTGATATAATTTCAACATTGCATCCTATGCTATAAAGATTGTGACTTTTTGTCTTAAATGTTCTCTTTTGTGATTTTAGTTTGTGGATCATGTTCTTCGGTTGCATTCCAATCGTGAGGTGTTACAGGAAACTACAAAAGAATCTTTAGATAATGAATCACCTGAACAGGTATAGTTTGGATAATTTTGGTGTATTATGAAAATGATGTCTTTGTTTTCTAATAGTAATATCTGTGATTGGATTCAATTTGAAGCTTAGTTTCTGATTGCTGAGTTCAATTTGCAATTGTGGCAGAGCAGAGGCTAGTCCGTCTAACTGTGGAACACCCTTTTTATCTGTCGAAGTATGCATTTCCATCGTATGATAAGGTTTGCAGCCACTTCTTAGGTCTTTATGAATCTGTCTGTTTTTAATTGTTTCTAATTATCTATATATTTAAGCAAGAAGCTTTTTTTAAGTGTTCAAAATGATGATTATTTTAAGCTATAATTTAAACTTCCAGTTTGCCTGAGCAAGGAACTGTGGCTTTTTTATATATTCCAGGTCTAGAAGCAAATCCTGTCTTTTGCATTTTCTCTTGGCTCTGGTATTCAATTCATGGATTTTTCAATCTGTTTCTTAAAGAACTAGTCCTTGCACTTTTATTCTCTTGTAGGGTCCTCTCTTGCTGATGTCACGGACAATATAATTTTGGTGATGTAAATTTAGTGACTTCAACAAGGATCATTTTGATGTCACTAGTAGAATCTTTATTCTTTTGTTAGCTTTGGAACAAATTTATATAATCTCTGCTATCCGCATTGATTATACATTAATCAGTTTGGTCCAGTGTAAAATATAAATTATATCCTTTTTCTTTGTTTTATATATTTTGTCACAATGTTGGCAATTTACCTGTTAGATATCATATGAATGCAACCAACCCTTAGTGGTCAATTTTGCTTGTCTTGTTTTTAACCTCTGAAAATTGGCAGCAGGATTGGATGGTAACAAAGCTCCCTAAAAAATCCAAGTTGATGGCTTCAAATGCAATTATTGCAATTGATTGTGAGATGGTTCTTTGTGAAGATGGTACTGATGCGTTGGTGAGAGTATGCGTTGTGGATCACAATTTACAGGTACATATAGTTCTCTTTCCACTAACCGGTTTCTGATGGGTTTGCCAAGTAATGATCCTGAAATCTTTATAAAATATGGAAGTGGAAATGTTTAATTCAGACAATTTTGATATCCTATTGGCATATATTGTAATTTTTGGGTTGGCTTCACAGGTCAAACTTGATGAAAAAGTAAATCCATGCAAGCCAGTGGCAGACTATAGGACTGAGATTACTGGTGTTTCTGCTAGAGATTTGGAAGGGGTGTCTTCTTCCTTACCAGACATACAAGTATTTACAAGAATTAACACATTTTCTCTTATAATTATTATTATTAATGTTCTTCATCTGAAGCTATTTACTGCATTTTGGTAGAAATCCATGAAGAAACTCTTAAAGAAGGGAACTATTTTAGTGGGCCACGGTTTATATAATGACCTTCAGGGTATGTCAAGCAGTATTCACTGACATGCTTGTTTTATGCTATGATATAATATAACATTGCTATTTGAGCTCATTGTACCTTCTTGTGTCATACTTTAATATTTTATTTTTGCTTGAATTTATTTACTCTATAGCATTGAAGGTAGACCATCATAGAGTGATTGACACCTCATTTATCTTCAGACGTTTAGATGGACGTCCACCTTCTTTAGATGCGTTGTGTAAGGTGAGTTCCTATCCAATTAAGAACTTCTATTATTATGCTGTAGTGTGTCTCCTTTTTTGGTTGTAATTTCTTAGCATGCTAGATGTGATTGTTCATTTGTTCTAAACCGCTTTTGCCTGTCATGTATAACTTTACAGTGGCTTATTTGGGCTATCATTATGTTGCACTACAAACTTTTCGTGTTGTTACAAATATACCATATTTTGAACTTTGTCACTAAAATACTCTCAACTCATAGACTTTGTCATAATTATACTATAATTTTTAATTTTGGATAAAATCAAAATAAATTAAAGCTTGAAAGATCTTCCATAGTATTCCGCCAACTCATTTTTATTCTCTACTTTATTGCATTTACCCATCAGCCAAGCATGAATGTGGAAATCACAATCAAACTCAACCCCTAATAAGAAATCATAATATGAGAAAATAACTTTATGAGAAATCAAAGAGATAGTCAAATATAAAAATAAGTCTATTTTTTCCATAAATCTAAGAAATTCAAACTCACAAGTCCCAAATATTTAGTGTTCAGCAATGATGCTATGCTTGGCTGCTAGATTTTTCTTGCAATTTTTAGTTCACAAAAAAAGCTACCACCCATAGTACCTCATCCTTGTATAAACACCAAGTGAGCTGAAGAAGATGGTGGTGGAGCAGAGAGAAAGCAAGAAGAAGTGAGCTGAAGAAGATAGTGGTGGAGCAGAGAGAAAGCAAGAAGAAGAAGAAGAAGAAGAAGAAGAATTGTACCTCATCCTCGCATAAACACCATGTGAGCTGAAGAAGATGGTGGTGGAGCAGAGAGAAAGCAAGAAGAAGAAGAAGAAGTGAGCTGAAGAAGGAGAAGGAGAAGGAGAAGGAAAAAAAACGAGTTGGCGGAATACTATAGAAGATCCTTCAAGTTTCATCCAAAATTAAAAGTTTTAGTGTAATTGTGACAAAAATTTCGACTTGAGAGTATTCGTGATAAAGTTTCGTCCAAAATTAACAGTTGTAGTGTAACTGTGACCAAAATTATGAGTTGAGAGTATTTGTGATAAAGTTCAAAATATGGTGTATTTGTCACAATATAAAAAATTCGTAGTGCAGCATGATGATAGGCCTGGCTTATTTAGAACAGTCACCTGACATCATTTGCCCACAATTCTGGCCATTTTTTATTTCAACCATGGCTTTTCTGTGGTCAATTTAGAATATTGTCCTATGATTTCTCTATTTGCATGAACAGCTAGTATTTTTCCATGTTTAATTCTTTCTTGTATTTTTTTCTTACAGTCTGTGCTAGGATATGAACTTCGAAAAGAAGGTGCTCCACACAATTGCGTAGATGATGCATGTGCTGCAATGAAACTTGTCCTTGCGAAGTTCAAACTTGGAGTTGAGGCTGACATTCCATTGAATCATGATGATGTAAGTTATAAGATGGTTGTTATCTCTAATTTTGACTTGTGCAAAGCTAATAATTAATTTCTTTTCTAAATAATAGGTGTTGGAAACTGAAATGTCGAAGCTACTTCTGCACAGGATACCAATCGATGTCCCCACAAAAGAATTACATGGAGTTTTTCCTCAGAAATTTACAATTGAACCCAAGGTTAGAGACTAAAGCATCTTTTTTATTTTTGGTCGTTCAATGTATGATGTTGTGAAAGGCATTAAATAGCTTGCTAGGGACAGTTGAACTTACAAATCTCTCTCTTCTGATGAAGTCATTGTTCTAATGAAAATATCTTGCTAAGGGATAGTTGAACCCATAAATCCATATGTCTTCTGAAGTATATAGTAATTTACAACTTGAAATTTTTCTTTGCATTTTCCAAATATCCAAGAATATGTTAGGAGAGCACTATGGCTGCTAAACTATTTCTGCTGTGTCTGCTATTCATGCTGTCTGTATCCATTCAATTTTTCTGGATATGCTTTAACAATAGCAATGAAATGTGATTTTGAAGCAAGAGGATAAAAAAAAAAAAAAAAAAGTTCTACAGTTTGATTTTTCATTAATTTGATATAAGTGAAAGTGAGGAGACGCCCATCTCACTGTAACTAGTTATATCTCAGTGCTAGAAGATACTGTTATGCTATGTTGATTATTAGAGAATAACGTTTGTTATTTCTTGACGAGAGCTTTGCAGTAAAATGTGTTGAATGAAAAAAAGGTGTTATTTTGAAACATTTGCTGTTTAAATGGAAGTAGGATTTTATATGCATGAATAATTAGCAAGTTCATGAAACTGGGAACTAACTTCTGAATTTGTGGAGTAACCTACTGATCCAGTTCGATTAACTTCAATCTTGGCTTTCACATATAGACTGATTTGTTTGTGCACTGGCTTTATTCTCTTATCAGAATAGCCTATGTCAAGTTCTCTAAAATGAATGGATTTCTTACAGCCGCCTAAGAAAGCTCAAGGAGTGCAATATTCTGCCCTGGCAATCTTTAAGAATTTGCAGGAGGCACATCAGGCATTTGAAAGCTTGAATGGGAGATTAGAAACGGTACTTTCTAGTATCAATTTTGCTTTAATATTACAAGTAACATGAAATTTTCTGCTTTTTACAACAATTAGGACTCTTTTTTGTCAGGACAAAAATGGACTGCAGCAGAAAATGGTAACTTTTAAACTCAGCACAGGAGAAATTGCAAGTCTATATGTCCGTAAGATGATTCATGATAATTCTCTTAATCAAGTTTCACTTAAAAAGAGAGCTTTCCAAGGTGAGGAATCAATCGACTGCAAGAAACTAAAGATGAGCGATTGCGATGATCATATAAAAGAGATTGAAAGACTAAAGGCAGAACTTAGAGAAAAGGATTTAAATAAGTGTGATCATGTGAAAGAGATTGAACGACTGAAGCAAGAACTAAGCAAGAAGGATTTTCAAATCTCTACTCAAGATAAGATCATAGCTAAGCTCAAGAAAGACTTGGAAGCGCTGAAAATGAAGAAAAAGGGACACTAAACTCACTGCTAAAAATTTTGACATATTGGAATCCTGTTTTGTAATTCTTTTTATGTAGCAATTTGAGTTAAGTTATTGCAGTGGAATCATAGAATCATTCAAGGAAATCTTTAATACATCATTCTTTCGAGCTCGATAATGTGTAAGAGAGTAAGAGTTGTATTAGATATTACAAAAATTTCTTTCCAGGTGCAACGTGTAACAATTGATATGAATGAATTCAATCAGCTTGCAGTTAACTGATTTTTTTATCATTTCGACCCATTGTTCATTTCCTTGTACATTTCCAGGTTGCTTTCTGTTTAATGTTTTACCCACTTTCATAATCTTCATCATCTCCAAATGTGAAAACAGAAGCATCAGCAGCTATTGCCTTAGATATCGCTTGCTCCTATAGATTCCTTGGAAGGTTTCTTATTTCCACCAGTAGATGTTCACTTGGAAGCATTGCCATGTGGTGCTCGACTTCCAACAGACAATTGCTGGGTTCCATTTGTTAAGCTCCTAATTTGCTTATCTACAACATTAGGTTTGTGACCAGATTGACTGTTTTCTGCGCCGGAGGCAGTACTACGGCTGTTCTTTGTAGCACTATTTTCTTCTGTCACTGTCTGAGAATGCATCATCTTCGTTTTCTGAGACTTTTCTTTCATTAGAATCAGATGCAACGCCACCTAGCTTGGAACTATTCAGCTCTTCTGGCAGAATCTGCTTTAGGTCTTGGTGAAGTACCATCTAGTCTATCATCACCACTTCAACCAGGAAACGTGGTGAGGGCAGTTTTCTCTGGAGAAGCAAAGTTGGCAAGCATCAAAACAATAATGCACCCTGAAGTACAGAAATCTAAAATGAGTATTTACAGAATAAGCTAAATTGGACAAAAATGTTAGTAGTTACTTTTACCCTGTCAAAACCATCAAGTTCTGATGTGTCTAGCATTTTCTGTTCTCTGTAAGGATTGTATTTAACCAACGGAAGACCAAAAAAAGAAAAGAAAGGAACAGATATTTTTAGTCAAGAACTACAGATAAATAACAGGTGATTTATAGGCCTACAATCAACAAGTTTCTTCCATTTCTATGCATTAATCAGAAATAAAAAGATAAAACAATTGTTTTATTTTTCCAGCATAAAATATAGAGGGAATATAATAGGTATTCAGAATGGGGAATTCATGTACCAGTACACATCTTCTTGGCGATCATGGAAATGGATTTTGAAATCCCCAATCAACTCTGTAGACCTGGCTTCCCTGGTAACGCAAATACGACAATCCCTTTCTTTGCTGCATTAATCCAGAAATCTTCTGGCTGCAAAAGTGGATTTAGAATGGTTGGATCAGAACTTAACACTGTATCAGCACACAGAAAGAAAATAATAAACAAAACAATTAATTAGACTATGATCAAACAAGTAAAGATATACAATTAATCCTTGGGTTCAGGATGCTTTTTTGTTGAGAACAGAGAACACATCATTTCACATACATGCATGTCATCTCACATAAGATTTAATGACAAACTAAATGAAAGACAAATAAGTATGCTGCCAAGACCTTCTAGTGATAAGATTACTCACTAACATGCATGAAAATAATTTGACTGGAGTGAAAACTAACTTGTTTTACGCATGAATATTACAATGTCCCCAAAATAATTCAGGTAACAAAATGCTGGCAGAAAGGTTTAAGTTATTGTTATGCATTTGGGTTTTTCCTGTAAATATATCACAAGCCACCTTAAAGTTAACGCAGATAGTGAATATGAATTTGTTGAAGGAAAGTCAATGTACCGCTATGGTTAGAGATGGTAATAGATGGCCTTATCCAATAAGGACACTAGTGAAGGTGAAATCCCCTGAGCATGCACATGAATGACTATAATTTCAGTAACTCAATGAAGAAAAACTTAATATAAGTTTGAGAAAGGGAACATATGATAACCTTTGTCCAGGCTGATTTTCTTCATTGAAGTATGTTACGTTGTGTTTGAAGTAATTGACATACGTCTGAGAAAAGAAGGAAGAGTTGGGCTGTGGCAGGTTTGAACTTCCCCAAGAAGATACACTAGAAGTAGGTGATTCACTCACCTTATCATCATGCCCAGTGTCATTTTCGGCAGAAGGCTCAGTATTGGGAATTTTGGCAGGAGATCCAGTATTAGAAACTTTTACTGTATATTCAATGGAAGAAGCTTGAGCTGAAAAGTCAGCAGTTTCAGAATCCATTCTTTAAGCAAGTATCAAGTGTAAGCAATAGTCAGACATAGATCCAAGCTACAAAACCTGTAAAAAGTCAACTACATGAAACTAGGCAAGGCAGTAATATACTTTGAGATACAAATCTAACAACAAAGTTAGACATAAGTTATAAACAAATAGCAGTGTAGGTAAGATACAAAACAAAAATAAGCTGAAGGTCAATTATGATCTATGAGATTCCAACAATGAGATTCTGATTGCATTTAAAAGAAAAAGAATTAAAGAAAAATAATATCGAAGGAAAACAGCAAGAAATAAAGATTAAAATTCTACAGCACCAGAACTTTATCAAGATAAATATGTTTTATTAAATAACTATTTACTATGAATGTTCCAATCATTTATAAATTATGTTTTATTTAGGTTCTTAAATATGCTAATTCACATAATAAATTCGGCTAAAGTTCATGTCAAACACGGACATGCACCCTAACATGCGTATGCAAACCCATGCATATGTGAACCCAGGACAGAACAGACATATAACTTAAAAATACAGATGACTGATTTTTTTTATGCAATGGGTTTTTCATGTCTCTAAAACTGTAGTCATTCTGCAGGTATGATTTTTTGAAAAGAATTATGCAGGTATGATTAATTACTTAAAATTGCTGCTGGTTATCTAATGTTATGTTGTGGTATGTTATTTGATGTATAAATCGACAGAGCTTAGTTCTCATGCATAAGTTATTAGTTGCTTTTAAACTTCTCGTGCATGATGTGCTATCTGTTAGATGCTGTCAAATTGAGTGGATGTATGTACTTTATTCTCACTGCAATTCCTATTCTGCGTTTAGTATTAGAAGAGATAAAAATGCACAATTCAATATTTATAGGACAAGCAATCCTCAACCAAGAGTTGGAAGGAAGATCATAGATGCACAAAATGGTTTTGAAAACATCATAGATGAATTCAAAGACCTTCAGTTACTAAATCATAATCTTCACATGAATTTGGTTCCAGATTTCAAATCCCAAATGATTCCATACCATCCTTGACTTTTATTTTATTTATTTTCCTCAAATAGAAAAGAGAAGACAACTTACAGTTAGTTATGATGAAGGTACTCAGGGGCAGCCTCAACTCATTTCCACAGAAATATAACAGTTCACAAATTTTAAGTTCAGCTTCCCTTCTCAAGCTCCATAAGATCTGGTACATATCCAGATGACCTTAACAATTTTGTCAAGCCCTTTAAGGTTTCATATATTAACTCACTGTCGGGCAACCTCTCATCTAGAGAATAAAATTCAAAAACACCATCATTGACCTCAATCAAGCTACATCCTGGTAATTTTTTGAACCCAGTATCCCTCATAGCAACTTTTAATCGTGCAACATCTTTCCATCTTCCGAGATCACCATATATGTTAGAAAGCATCACATAATTTGCAGGGTTCTCTGGCTCAAATTTAATGAGTTTTTTAAGAGCTAGTTCAGCCACTTCAACATTTTTATAAACCCTACATGCCCCAAGCAAAGAAGCCCAAATAACAGCATCTGGTTCCATTGGCATCTTTTTGATAAAATCCAAAGCCTGTGCTAAAAGGCCAGCTCTTGCAAGCAAATCAACCATACAACCATAATGCTCTATTTGAGGCACAATTGAATAATCATTAATCATTGATTGGAAATATGAAAAGCCATCATCAACCAAACCCATGTGTGTGCAAGCACATAAAACACCTAGAAAGGTGATTCCATCTGGCTTTTGTCCCACAACTTTCATTTGAGAAAAAAATTTTAAAGCATCAGCTCCACGCCCATGGACAGCCAAGCCACCAATCATGGTATTCCAACTAATCAAATCTTTCTCACCCATTCTTTTAAACACTTCAATTGCATTTTCCAGGATACCGCACTTCGCATACAAATCTATCAAAGCATTGCCGACATATACATTGCCCTTGTAACCATTAGTCCAAGCATACACATTCACCCACTTTCCCAAATCAAGAGCGCCCAATCTTGCACAAGCAGACAGCACGGTCACAAGTGTGGCATCATTAGGAATCACAATACTATCAACTAACATCCTCTTAAAAGAACTTAATACTTCAAAAAAAAGTCCGTTATGTGCATAACCTCCAATCAACCCGTTCCATGAAAAGATATTCCTTTCAGGCATCTCTTCAAAAACTCTCTCACAGGCCTCAACATCACCATTGTTGGCATAACCATTCAAAATTGTGTTCCAAGACATAACATCCTTATTTGGCATCTTATTGAAGAGCTCTTGTGCTTTTAACATATCCCCAATCTCAATGTAACCTGAAATCATAGTATTCCATAACACAATATCACGTTCAGGGGCCAAATCAAAAAGGCGGCGTGCAGTTTTTATATCATTACATAATATAAAACCACGAACCATTGATGTCCAAGCAACCACATTTCTCTCCACCATCTCACCAAACACTTTATAAGCCGCTCCTATCAATCCTAATACGGAATACAAATCAATCAATGTAGTACCCACAAATGAGTTGGCTCTAAATCCTGTCTTTGTCACCAAACAATGCAATTCTTCGCCCTCTACTAATGCATTAATCTTTACACAAGATTTAAGAACCATCGGAAAAGTGAAGCAGTTAGGCATTATATCCATTCTCTTCATTCGGCGAAACAAGACAATAACTTCCTTATGAAACTCGTTTCGGGCATAGCCTTTAAACATTGCATTCCAACTGGAGACATTTGGGTGTGGAATTTGATCGAACAGCTTGTGAGCATATTGAATTCTCTTGAGCAACGCGCACGCAGTAATAATCTTTGGTGTGATATAGTCATTATATTCAAAACCATGGAAGATAACCTGGGAATGGATTTGGTGAAGATGATTGGTGGTTTTACATAACTGTAAGAGCGAGATAAACTTTTCTTCAAGAATTCTGGGCCAAAACATCAAATTCACCAACTTAGGGTGTTTGACCATTTTCACCCTATTTTCAACTTTAAGCCATAATCAATCCCCCTTAAGATTTCATCCATCAACTAATTTCACCATAATTAAAAAGATAAGGATCAAATTGAAAAAAATCACTTGGATTCAGAGAGTAATTTGTAACCAACCTCCGCAAAATTTAAACATAAGTTATAAACAAATCAAATAGCAGTATAGGTAAGATGCAAAACAAAAATAAGCTTAAAAGAATCCCAGGTATAAGATAATTTTAACGAAAGAAAGCAGAAAACGGTGTAGTATAGCGACCAGAGTCTAGCGAAATAATAAATCTACCGGACTGGAAGAGACGTTGACTCAACAACATAAACGCTCAGAAAAAGGAGATCGCAGGACAGCCATAGAGAGTGATATATATATATATATATATATATATATATATATACAACAGTTACACAGATCAGCGAAGAAAGAATCTCGCTTGAAAGAGATTGAGCAGCTGAAGCAAGAACTAAGCACAGAAGATTTTCAAATCTCTACTCAAGATAAGATCAAATCTAAGCTCGATAAAGACTTGGAAGCGCTGAAAATGAAGAAAAAGGGACACTAACTCACTGCTCAATGTTTTGACACATTTCAATTCTGTTAGTGTTTTGTAATATATTTTTTGTAGTTTGAGACTTTAAGTTGCTTTATTGCTATTGAATCATAAGGAAAATCTTTAATATGATTGGAGGCAAGAGTTGTATTAGATGTTAAAAACAATTTCTTTCCAGGTGCAATGAATAACAATTGAAATGAATGAAGTCAATCAACTTGCAGTTAACTGAATCTCTGCTGATATTTAATCATTTTGACATGTTCTTCATTTCCTTGTCCATTTCCAGGTTGCTTTTTGTTCAATGTTTTACTCACTTTCATAATCTTCATCATCTCCAAATGTAAAAACAGAAGCATCGGCTGCCATTGCCTTGATATCGCTCGCTCCTACAGAGTCCAGGTCAGGAATCTCAGCTTTCTTATTTCCATTAGTAGATGTTTCCTTGGAAACATTAACATTTGTTTCTCGACTTCCAACAGATAATTGTTGGGTTCCATTTGTTAAGCTCCTAATTTGCTTGTCTACAATGTTAGACGTGTGACCGGATCCACTGTTTTCTATGCCAGAAGCTGTACATTGGCTGTTATTTGTAGTACTATTTTCTTCTCCGTCGCTGTCTGAGAACACATCGTCTTCGTTTTCCGAGACTTTTCTTTGGTTAGAATCAGATGCAACACCTCCACTCAGCCTGGAATTATTGCTTGAGCTAGTAGTACCATCAGCTCCCTTTCCGGCAGAATCAGCTTTAGGCCTTGGTGAAGTACCGTCGTAGTCAATCATCACCACTTCAACCTGGAAACCGGGTGAGGGAAGTTTTCTCTGGAGAAGCACAGTTGACAAGCATCAAAACAATGAAGCACCGTGAAGTACAGAACTCTAACATGAGTATTTACTGAATAAGATAAATTGGACTAAAAAGGTATAGTTATTTTTACCCTGTCAAAACCATCAAGTTCCGATGAGTCTAGCATTTTTCTGTTCTCTGTCATTGTTGTATTTAACCAACTGAAGAACCAAATAAAGAAAAGAAACGAGAGAATGAGAAACAAAAAGGAACAGGCATTTTTAGTCATGAACTATGGACAAATAACAGGTGATTTATAGGCCTACAACGAACAAGTTTCTTCCATTTTTATGCATAAATCAGAAATAAAAAGATAATTGGATAAAACAAATGGTTTATTCTTTCAGCATAAAATATTGGGGGGATTATAACAAGTATTCCGAGTAGATAATTCATGTACCAGTAGAATTCTCCTTGGCGATCATGGAAATGGATTTTGAAGTCCCCAATCAACTCTGTCAGGCCTGGCTCCCCTGGTAACGCAAATACCACAATCCCTTTCTTTGGTGCACTAATCCAGAAATCTTCTGGCTGCAAAAGTGGATTTAGAATGCTTGGATCAGAACTTACAATAGGATAAGCACACAGTAAGACATTAATAAACAGAACAATTATTCAGACAAACAAGTAAAAGATATACCATTAAATCCTTGGTTTTGGGATGCTTTTTTGTTGAGAATAGAACCCCTGTGGATAGAAGAACACATGTTATTTTGCGTACTTACATGTCACATAAGATAAATGAAAGACGAATGTAATGTGTAGCTTTTCCACTATCCTAGTTTGCTGCCCAGACTTGGCAAATTAAGCTTTTAGTTAACCTCTGATCTCAAGCCAAGGAGGTGCATTATTGTAAACATTTGAGCTAGAGGTTCTTTGCTGCTGCCTAGACTAGCTAGAGGTTCTTTGCTGCTGCCTAGACTTTCTAGTGATAAGGTAACTCACTGACAATGCCTGTAATAATAGCATGCATGCAAGTAACTTAATTGGAGTGAAAACTAACTCGTTTAAATGTCACTGCTAGTTTTATTCTTGAATCCCTCAATGCTAATCATGTTTCATTAGTTTAAATACTGCAGGTTTATAACATAAAATTACTGAATATTGAGAATTTTCAAGTAAAGGGAAAAAAAATTCCCGATTTCCCAATTTAGATCATAAGTCAATACAATTAGTGGATAAAACACGCTGAGCTCTATTGGCGTGAATATTATGCAGTTGGTCAAGAAAATAATTCAGGTAAACCGTGGGACAACAAAATGCTGGCAGAAAGGTTTAAGTTATTGTCATACATTTGTTTTTTTCCTGTAAATAAATCAAGAGCCACCTTAATGTTAGCGCATTTAGTGAATATGAGTTTTCTGAAGGAAAGTCAACGTACCGCTATGGTTAGAGATGGTAATAGAGGGCCTTATCCAATAAGGACACTTGTGAAGGCGAAATCCCCTGAGCATGCACCTGAATGACTATAATGTCAGTAACTCAATGAAGAAAAACATTATTAAGTTGGAGAAATAGAATATATTATAACCTTCGTCCAGGCTGATTTTCTCCATTGAAGTATGTTAAGTTGCGTTCAAAGTATTTGACATATCTCTGAGAGAAGAAGGAAGAGTTAGATTTTAGTATGCAAAAATCAATTTCTTGAAATATAACAATAAAACAATGAAAAAAATACAAATTTTATCCATGAACAAGATTGACTAACAATCTGACTTGGAAGAACTAGAGCTTTTCCATCTATGCATCTTTTCTGGTTGAAGTAATCAATTGCTTCATTGGCAGTTGGGAAGAACTGCACAAAGCAGGCAATAACTAATTAAACATTAAAGAAAAATAATGCCTACGAAACCCATAGAAGGACAAAAGTCCTGTAAAGAAACTCCAACCCCTAGGATAGTTTAGCTCTCACCTTAAGGTAAAGAAGAAGGCTACATATCATTACACCTGTTCTGCCCATGCCAGCTTTACAATGCACTACCACTACATTTTCAATGTCCTCCTTCAACCATGAGTATGCACTTCGACAAAATGATGCTATGAGGTGAAGGGGAGGACAGTTGTGGTCATCAAATGGGAAAGACGCTACCTGGTAAAAAACACGTGGAAAATCAAATATTCAGCACAGCAAATTTTATAAACGCCATTCTGCTCTCAATAGCTAAATTATATACAAGAATCAGTATTAGTGGTAAATAACTTGAAAAGTTGAACAACAACGCATGGTTCAAATATTCATCCCTGCTAGATCACACTACTTATTTTGAATTTAACAAAATAGATATCCATATATCAGTAAGATATTGAAACTACCAAATGACAAATTACACTTCCCAAATGTTCATCTAGTATTTGTTTGCATAAGATGCCACTCATTGATTTTTTCAGTCAAATGCAATGATTTTCTGGGCCAGCAAAATCACAATTTCTTTCAAATATTTATAAGTTATCTTTGTAAGACAGCATCAGACAAACTCAAATTCCAATATGAATCTCATTCTTGAATCTTAAGACATAAAATAAAGAAGAATCTTCAAATGCTTGTAGCCTTGCACTATAAACATCTTTTTTCTGTGTATACACAGAAAAGAAAAACTCAAGCTATGGGTACAAAAAAAAAGTTTATGAACCACAAATTGGTATGGTAATAAATTCATATATTCTAGCATGACTCACATACCATTTATGTTGCACAGAAAGAGAGCAACTGTTATTTATTAGACCTAAATGAACATTTTAAATATTTTCATGTTCTTATGGTAAAACAAATGAAGCTCCAATATGTTCCTAAAAAGTAAAGCAAATGGAGAAGAAGAAAATACCTTCCCCTGAAACCTGGATGCATCATACAATCTCTCAGAACAAAGGTTGTATACTTTGTATTTTCCCTGCACATGGAACATTTTGACATCATCAAGATAATCTTCCAATGACCAAAAGCCTAGGTCATAGAACTAAATGCAAATTTGGATTGCTTGATGAATAACATAATGCATATCAGCAATGAAACAGTCTGTAATGCTAACAAATCTTTATAATAAGTTTGGCAGCAGAACCAGTTACAATTCATTGCTAATGAATTCTAAGTGATCTCTTTAAAAACTTAGATTCAGGATCATACGCATGGCAACATATAAACTATTACTATAGGTATATGGCCTGAGCGATGAAAGGATATTAAAAATAGAATTTTAATCCTTGGATCACATTCAAACTTACCAAGGAGCTCCACAGTTATCTATCCTTCAAGCAGGGTAGTCTAATTTACATAGGTCCTTTCTCATTTCAGAGTCATAATCGTTTTTAGCTTAGATGCGAGAAATTTCCAGTTTACTCAGTCAAATCTTGAAAGTTTTTCAACTTAATCAAAAGACTTTTATGTCTGGATTGCACGCATTTTCCCCCTATGGTGCATGAAACATAAGGCTCGTACCATTCAACAAAAAGAAAATGGTCATTTCTCATTCTTGGATTATTGCAATGCAGCATTCCCATTATTATTCCAGATTATTTTGCATTATAAGTTTGTCCCTTCTCCTACACAACTGCATGCAAAGAATATCTTCTCTGAGAATAACTGCATGCAAGAATATCTTCTCTTCAAGAATTGTTAATATAATCCAAGTGCCTACGTTATCTTGCACTAAATCTGCAAATGATGAAATTTTAAATATTCTCAGATTTTTAGCTAACTGTTCTTTTTTCATTTATACTTTTGCCACATTCCTTTGTTCTGCTAACTAGTTGATATTTGTAGCTGGTTAATTCAATATGAATTTACTGATAATAGGGAATATTATAAACATAATTAACTTGTCAAATTCCATTAAAGCATAAAATACATGAATTTAGATTTTACCTTATGATGAGACTCAAAGAAGCTTATCACTTCTTCCATGTGATTCCGATAGAAACCCTGCGTCAATTTTCACTTGATATGTTATTAAGATGATAAATCAAGTTTCCATCATGAGAACTAGGAAATGCTGTCTACCTCAAGGAATCCAACAAGCCCAGAGCTTAAATCACCAGCAGGGAATCCCATAGCAATTATATTTTCAGTGATATAAGCCATGTCCAAATCAAACCCTCCCTCCTGTAAATTTACAAAGACATAATAATAATGTTTTATTGCAGAAAAATGTATCATGTTGATGCAATATTCATGCAGAATCAAGTTGCATTCCACTCTCAAGTTTAACAGAAAACTCTATAAACAATTTAGGAACTTTCAACAAATATTATACACTAAAATAAAAATAAAATCCCAAACAGTAAGCAACCTGGTATCTGCGCTTATTTTGAGATACAACATGGCGTGCCTTCATCTGCATAGCCTTCACAGCAGTTCGAGAAGAGTCTACCAAACCTTTGGTGAGAGACTCAAAAACACCACCTTGTGCAGATGCCTCATTGCCTTTAGAACTGTCATTTGGTGCTGGAGGTGCAGAAGAAAAAACTGAAAACCCGCTAGTGAGGCGGGCAAATGTAGATATTGCAGAATTTCCTGTTGGTGTGTCTGTTGTGGGTCGTGCGGGCTGTGGCAGGTTTGAACTTCCCCGAGAAGATACACTAGAAGCAGTTGATTCACCCACATTTTGTGCAGGAGGCTCAGTATTGGGAACTTTGGAATTTTGTGCAGAAGGCTCAGTATTGGGAACTTTGGCAGGAGACCCAGTATTAGAAACTGTAACAGGAGGTTCAATGGAAGAAGCTTGAGCAGATTCAGAATCCATTCTTTAAGCAAGTATCAAGTGTAAGCAATAGTCAAAGCTAGAGGCAAGTTACAGAACCTGTAAAAAGTCAGCTACATGAAATTAGGCAGTAATACATTTCAAGATACAAACCTAACAACAAAGTCAAACATCATTTATAAACAAATAGTAGCAGTATAGGTAAGATACAAAACAAAAATAAGCACAATTATATGGAAGGTCAATTATGATTTATGAGATTCCAACAGAAACTGATGGAAAAAACTAGCAGACCAAATAGGAGATTATATATCATAACAAGAGCAAACTATAGAAAAAGCATATTATCTTCCAAATTAGTGCCATTGTTAAGTGCTTAATGCATCCTCAATATAAATAGTATAGAATTGAATGATCCAGGAACTGGGTTTTTAATAGATTCACAAAAAATGCTAAACTGGACAAAAATGTTGAAAAGGGATTGAAACTTGTAAATATGAATAGTATTAGAATTGAAAACACAAATGTGAGAAGAAGCAATACCCTATGAATACCATTTAGAGTTGCGAATTAAGTGAAAAAACAAGAAACATGCACAGAAAAACTGAGATGAGAGATCTAACAAACGAATCTTACACAAGTAAAAATTATGTGCATTAATGTGTTGGCATTTGCATATATATAATAAGATTTTGGAAGAAATTGCAGCATTCAATCCGTTACTTACCAGATTTGAATAAAGCTGTCGTCTTTCTCCCGGGAAAACTTAACGGCAAAAATGAAGCTGGAGCTAGTTTTTGTGTCGGAAAAGTGAAGCCATGTGGTTCATTTGCTCTCTGTCTTTCCCGCTGTCTTCGGTCAAACCTCTAATAGCCGTTTATATATTATGGGCTTTTTAATGGGCCGCTGTTATGACAGTTTCATATAATGGGCTTCCTCAATTGCAGCAAACATGACGCCGTTTACATAATTTTAAGGAAAGAAGGTAGAAAACGGTGTAGTATGGGAGAAACGACAAGAGACCGGAGTCTAGCGAAACAGCAAATGCACCGGACTGAAAGAGACGCCATAGAAGAAGAGAGAAAGAGAGATATATATAGAGTCACAGGTCAAGGAAGAAAGAATCTCATTTTTGGGCCCACAATGGAAACCGGTCAATCAAGTGGAGCTCTCTCCGGCGAGGATCTATCTTCCCTTTCATCTTCCCCCGCCAACGTCATTTCCAGATGGAGCTTCGCCGTTTGGCGGCGTTACCAGCACTTTCTTGACAAGACTGTTCCTCATATCCTTCACCGATGGATCGCTTGTCTCTTCATCGCTCTTATCTACGTCGTACGCGTGTACATCATCCAGGGTTTCTACATCGTCACCTACGGCCTTGGCATCTACATGCTTAATAATTTGATTGGGTTTCTCTCCCCTCAGATTGATCCTGAGATCCAAGATGGTCCTACGCTTCCTACCCGTGGATCAGATGAGTTTCGTCCCTTCGTTCGTCGACTTCCCGAATTCAAGTTCTGGTACGACTAATCACCCCTGATGATGATCTTTGTTGGTTAATTGATGTACATTTTCTGGTAATTCGTAATTCATGTGGAATTAGAGGTAAAAGAAATGTTCATGTGAGTGAATTCGAATTTGATTTAGGGTTTCTTCTTGGTGTGGATAGGGAGATCAATCAAGTGCATTTTTTGTTTATTATGAATAATGTGCTGCTGAAAGTTGTAGCATTTGCCATTTTCTATAATTGTTTGTGTGAATAAGATGTACAATTATATAAGCAAATGTGAAAATCGATCAGGCAAGGAAAGTGAAGTAAAATGTGATTCTCAAACCGTGTGATGACATTGTATCTGATGAATTTCAATCTATGAGGGCGGGTAGGAATATGTGGTATCTTTTACACTATGTTTGGATTGACGGTAAGGAATGGTAAGTAAAGATAAGAAGGGTTTAGTTCACTTGTAGCTCTTGTTTGGGATGAGGTTACAAGAGTACAGATAAAGGTAAGGAGAGGTAAGACTTACCCTCCCTTACCCTTCAAACCTCCAATTTTCGTACCTCTTAAATTGGGGTGTAAGTAGAGGTAAGCTAATTAACCTCTCCTTATCTTTCCATTAATTAACCTTTTTCCAAATGTCATGAATTTTTTAATGTAACCCCACTTACCCTTATCCTGAATTAAGAAATGGGTTGCTATCTCAATGAGTGGCAATGCCACAGTAATGGGGTTTCACCTGAGAATATTGACTGGTTATAATTGCCTTAGGATCAAACTTATCTCTTTTTATTGACTTGATACTGTTTCTGATTATTAGGCATTTTCTTTGTTGACATAATGCCATCACTTGAGTGGCACTGTTCTTTAAGATTCATTATGAGTTTTATGTAGTATTTATTACTTATAATGACTTGCTTGGTGATTTGCTCCATCATTTTTGCTACTACTACTCATTTTCATGTTGCTTTGAACCTTTTAAAACATGATACTACTTTTGGCTCAATTTATTGAAGACCTCTCTTTTTGGTCTTGATTTAAGGTACTCTATTATCAAGGCTTTCATCATCGCTTTTATCATGACATTCTTTGCCGCCTTTGATGTACCTGTCTTTTGGCCAATACTTCTTTTCTACTGGGTGGTACTTTTTGTTCTCACTATGAGGAGACAGATAATGCACATGATCAAGTACAAATACGTGCCATTCTCATTTGGTAAACAGGTAATGCAAACTCCCAATATACTTCATTATGCTTTTGAATTTTCTAGCTTTGAAATGAGCCAAGCTAGAGATTGAAGAGCTCAATCTTAGCTCGAGCTTGATTGCATTTACTTCATTCAAGGAAGCAAATAATCCAAGTTTGAGCTCAGCATGTTTATTCAACGAACCAAGCATGAGCTCAACTCTTACTGAGATTGAGCTCACCTGACCCTTCACTTGTTGAGGTACTCAACCATTTCAGTATTGTTGACTTCAAAAGGAAGGCTTCAAAGTTTACACATCCAAAGCATGGTTGTATTTCATTGATGATATACTTTTTTTTCTTTTTTTTTTAAGAACATTGATGATATACATAGTTGTGCACTAATAAACATATTCTTGTATTTGAGTTTTCCCTGCCTCATGGGAAATTTATTTATTAGCCTATAAATGGGCCAAAATGCAAGCTTCTAAATATGCTACCCCATGAGCTTACAAGAACCAATTGTCTCACGGACTTAATACGTTCTATCATTTCAATCTTGTCATGGTTATGTTAAGAAGGCTTCATTATGATGTTTGAATTTGGTTCTTCAACCCTAAAGAATGAGTTTCAGTCAAGCTTTTATTTGAGAAAAAAAAGTTAAAGTAGCTAGCTCAAGAGTAACTTGACTTATTAGCTATCCTAGTAATGCAATGATCATAGTAGTTGGATTTACAAACATGGTTTCTGATTTTAACGGTTTTTTTTATCACTTCTCTATAGAGATATGATGGAAAGAAGCCACCTTCAAGTGACAACATGACCCATCCTAAGGACTGAATTTCTCAGGTAGTTTAAACAAAACATGAATAGTATCAGCTTCTTAGAAGACATGCTTGTACCCAGTTGTTTGATATTTTAAATATGTTGCGTTTCAGGTGGAGTGCATGAAGATTTTGGATGTTGTAGAATTTGTTCTGACGACTAATCTTGGTGCAATGAGCGATTATATTTGTTCCTCCGATTCCTCATATATTTAAAGGCAAGCATGCATGTCATATATGAAATGTAGCTTTTTGAAATCAAAGTGTGTATAGAGGGCAGCACACAACATTTCTTGAGCTGTGTTAATCTAATGAGTTGTGATGTTCATGGAGGGGAATAGTGTCAACTAATGCGAAGGATTATTGGTAAACTTCCTTTATAAATTGTTAATTTATTTAGTTGAGACAGCCAATTTGGCAATTTCTTCTTTAGCATTCCCCATTTGTAACTGACTGTAGATTTGTGTCTCTTTAAATCAAATTCATACATTCTGGGCATTATGAGGTAAATTTTTCAAATTGCCTGGTTAACGTTACCTTTGGTGGGAGGCAGACATAGGACTCTTGAATACTGGGAAAAAAAAAAGAATGAAAATTCGCCAAATGGGGACAAAAACAAATTGCATGTTTCATAAATTCATGGACTTTTGCTGCGAAAATCTCCGTCGATGAAGATGCTTCCAGGATTGCCAAATAATTGTTACTAACAAACAAGCAAGCAAGTGAACAAAACTTGTCACAAATAGTTCCATTATTTATTGATGGTGAAACAATCAATTAAACTCGAGTCTTTGAACTGACTATTTTGGTATGAAATGTCACACGGCTAAGCAAACCTTTTCCTGTATGCTAAATAATTCCTATTTCAACAATTCTGCGAATCCCCAACTTTCAAAAGGAAATAGACAAAAGAATAACAAGACTCAAGAAGCTGGCCTGTAATAGCCATAAACTGAATAGAAAGTCTGGGCAAAAGTAAGCAGCAGCAACACAACAGCAGCAACTAAAGAAATAATCGCCCATGGATTGCCGAAATAGTTATGTTTGAGACTAGCTCGCCATGTATTCCACCGGTGATTATAGTACTGGTTGACATCCTGAGACATGTGCGAAAGGTAACTGTCATTTATATCGAAAACCACCTCTTGACAGAGTCTGTTAAACAGGTCTGCAACTTCTGCATCACTACCAAGCCAATGCTCAATTATTCCACAGTAATGAAGGTAAGCAACATCCTGAGGCGAGTTTATTAGATTATCCATAAATATTACATATGATGTAATGTCATTGCTGCAATCTAAATGACTCTGCTCAAATGCTATCAGATTAAGGAAAAGTGACTTTGTACCATCATGGATTAAGAGCCGAGGAATTCTAAGCACTCCATTCTTGAATTTTATGTCCCAGAATCTATCAGTCTTCCTTTTCCTGAACTTGATACCTGCTTCTTTAAGCTCAGTAACACAGTGAATCAACTGTGTTCTACGTTTATCAGCAACCCGATTCGAATTAGACCATTTTTTGATCCAAATTCTTGGTACTGGCTTTGGCCCTCTACGAAGAAGACTTGTTCGAAAAACATCAAGACAGTGTAATCCTTGTTGATCTGCTAAAGGGTCAAAAGTGGTTGCATTTGCATATCCAAGTGAAGATTCTAACTTGTTCTTTTCACTTTTGGTCAATGGTTCATCTGTTGGCATTAATGGGTCGAAAAATCTCAAAGCAAGCTTGGATACAATTCCTTTCATATCAGGACAATCAAATTGCAGACCAAGTAAATGATCAAGAACAAACAATGGAATCTGATTCTCTAACATGATCATATCTCTTTGAATTGAATGCATAGATCCACGCATAGCGAAAATTGGATCATTTCTCGCATAACCCAGTTGCTTAAATCCTTCAGCAGCCCCTCGAAAAAGTTCAAGAACAAAGCACCCATCTAGAACCATCATTTCTACAAATTCATTACTGCTAAGACTAATATTACCCTCATAACAAGAACGAGCTTTTTCTTCAAGCTCTCTGATCGAATCGAGAAAAAGCTTTATGTCTTTATTAGAACGCTTGAGCATTTGGTGAAGAGATCGCCATTTATGAGAATCCATTAAGCGTAATCGTCTTTTTCCATGGTGGTAAGGCCCTAAAGAGACAATCTGAGGAACATAAGCTTTATCATCATCTCCTCCTCCTTTTAAGTAATGGGGAACTCTGTAAATGCATAATTTAGCCCAAGAATTTGCAGCATCATCTTGGCGAGCTTGTTCTAATTTTTCTTTAATGGATATAATCCATTCAGAATCAGGAGATATAGTTTCATTTTCAGCTTCAGTTTCATCTCTAATAGTGATCTCTATAAGGTCAGATTCAGACGGCGTTTGTTTATGCAGTTGTGTCGGCGGCGGCGGAAGAGGAGGGTGATCTGAAACTGGAAGTTGGCGCAATTGGGTTTGAGGAGAAGGAGGAGGAGAAGATGATGGGATTGCAGATTCTACAGTTTCTCTAAGTTTGAGTGTAATAAGGTACCAACTAAGAAGCTCTTTGTTAAAAACTGCAACCATTGTTCTTTCTAATGGTAGAGGTTTTTGTTCAATATTGCAAAGAATTTGGAATTGCTTCCATTTTGTACTCTATTTTTTAAAAAACTTATTAAAAAAAGAAAATCTTTAATTGCACAGTTAAGGAGTTGCCTAAAACATTAAGATGTGATATTAATCATACGTTAACTGGCTCCGACCAACCAATTGCATAGCCCACTTTTGGAAAAAAAAAAAAAGGAGTTCACTTGGACCTACCCTTTGCTTAGAATAATAATTTGAAGGGAACTTTTTTAGGCGGGGTGTTTCTTTCTTCTTTCTAGTGATTTTATATGATTTTAAAGGTATTTTCTATCTTGTTCCAATACTTTTGTTGTCGACAAAAAAAAGAAAAAAAGAAAAAAAAATCTTTGTTCCAAAACTTTTGATTATCTTACTCTATGAATTCTTGTAAAAAATAATTGGTGATTTAGGAATTTCCAAAAAAAAAAATTGTTTAAATAATTTGTGACGGAAAATTATAATTTTATTCTTATATTTCTTGTTATACATTTTTGTTAATAATATATATCTTGTTATAGTTTATTAGATAATATCCACAGTAATATTATTACGTGATTGGTTATATAATAAATTGTGAACTAAAAAAAAAAAAATTAGAGGATAGAAGATGATGCATTGAAATTAATATTTTAAAATTAAATATATAAAAATAAACGTTTATTCACATAATTTGTCTATTTCATTTCGGGATATTAACAAATTTGGTGTTTTTTCTAATAATATTTACACATTTAGGGTGCCAAACAAAATAATTCTGAATTGGGGGGTGTTTTTGAAAGTATTTACGGATTTAGTGTCTTTTTCGCTGATGTGGCACGGGCACAGTCCATTTCGCCAGTTGGACTGGCAAAATGACTGTTGGTATTTTTTTTTTTTATTTTCGGCGGCTGCTAATTGATGAAGAAAATAGCTGCACAAAAGATTTATTTTTTATTTAAGAAACTTTATTTAGGTGACAGCTTAGATCGTCATATTGATGAAGAAATAGCTCCACAAAGGATTTCTTGATTCTTGTAGGTGCTGGAGTTTCATGATTCATTTCTTAAATTTTTCACATATAGTCAACTTTCATAGTATGCTTTCATTGTAATCACTTTTCTAACTCCCACGAACATTTTCAAGTTCGTATTTTTTTTGTAAC